>JXPH01003036.1:5755-16137 GCA_001014845.1 Mochlonyx cinctipes | reverse complement strand
TCAAAAAAAAAAGTTAAAGTAAAAAGTGAAGAAGCCAATCAATAAATTCTCACGATTTAAAATGCTTAGTGGTAATTTAAAATGTAATGCTAATTCTGGTGAATGTAAGACATTCCCAGTAAACACACACATACTTTGTAAATATTGGAATTTGTCGGTGAAAATTATAAATGCCCTACCCAGTAAACACCCCAAATAATCTTTTGACATACAGCGCAACGAATAAAAGGAAAAAGTGATTTATGAATTATCTATACGAGATCAAACATACATAAATCTAAATATCAATAAAAATGTAGGTTCTTTCAATAAAAAACCTTTTCCAATAAATATTTGATAACAATCTTGAGAACAAATATTATGTTACATTATTTGAAATAAAATGCTGTTAAAACTGCACTCCCATAAACATGCATAATTGATGTCAAGTAAATATTACCGAAAAGCTTAAAATAAATAATAATTTATCGATTTTCTCGATTTGACATCCCATTCTTTGTCGTGGGAGTGTTGTGTGTTCTGATTTGTCAAAAGGCCCGAAGCCATTATCAAAGCCCTTTGTCAATATTCCAAATACCGAAATCATGTGTTGCTTGGCATTGAAATTTGATTATCAACATTACGTTTTTTTTGTATATGTTCTTGCATGTGATTGTCTAAGTAAAGGTAAACTATTGACATACATTTTTATGATATTTCTAATGTCTTTTTTCAAAAGTAGATTATATAGAATTATGTGGGGAATTCAATGTTTGTTATATTAATAAATAGAGCGAATTGTTTGATTGGTATTTTCTTTTGTTAGAAAACGGTATTCGTATAGCAAATCATCTAGAAAATTGAAATGTTTTTATTTTGCCTATAAAGATTGCTCTTAGTGTTTTTGGATCGATTTTGTAGGAATTGGCAATAATAACATGATAGACAAAACTTCGATTAAAATTCTAAAACTTCTCTCAAAAATATTTGAAGTCATTCTGGTTACATTCTGACTGTTAGTTTTGGGTTTAAAGTGAAACAAATTTTTTCAAAAGCTCTACAAAAACTAAATAAAAATTGAACCCCTGGGCTTGTGGCCCATAGCAGCCCTTGTAGCTTCCACCAATCGTACCAATTTTTAAACTTACACAGATAATTTTAAAAACGATGTTTTAGTTTGTTAAACCATCAGAATNCCAATTTTTAAACTTACACAGATAATTTTAAAAACGATGTTTTAGTTTGTTAAACCATCAGAATATGAACTCGTTTTTTAGGGAAAAGAACTAAAATAAATAGTTAAAAGAACTAAAAAAATAGTTCGGTTTTCTGAACTACTACATAAATCGTTTTTTATAAAGTGGTCTATTCCGTGCTCTGACTCTTTTGGCAAAGTTTGAAAATTGAACTAAAAAATAGTTCAGAGCTCGAACTAAAATTAATAGTGGGAAAACTTTCGCCTAGATTTTGGTGGAAATGAACTTAAATTTTAGTCTCCAGAGTTACACCTTAACCCACCTTAACAACTCCTAGTCGATACAAATAATCACGGCCACTCATACGACAAGTTTTAAATTCACTTCCAAGTTTTGACCACATAAATGAAGCGTGCGATCAAAAAAAAGGTCTGTACAGGTCTGGGACTTGGAAATCGACTCCTAGGACGAATTCAAGAGGTAATTTTTTAATTTTTTTTGCTTGATCAAATTATGATCACCATTGACCCCAGAAATCCCCGATTGGATTTTGGTTGACAGGAGTAACTTGAAAATTTGTTTTTTTGACCCATCCCTATACCTCGGATATATCTGAGGTAAGAGTTGCGAACAAAATATGACCAACCTCAGACGGGAATCTATAATGGATCCGGAGGGTCAAAAATGTCACCTCTTGATCTCGTCCTAAGAGTTGATCTACAATTCCCCGGATTTTGACGTAATAATTTGTATTGGTATGTTGTTCGAGAGCACGTAAGCTACTACTGGGCCATTTGTGCTCTCACATCTAAGGCATATTTTAGTATATTTTAATGGAAGATAAATTTTATCATTGAGCAACTATTAGTTCATTTTACCATTTGGTTATTTGTATGTCTCGTTACCGTGATACCGGAGCCGCAATCCGGAATCTTAATTGTCCCAAACGAAAAAGTAGGAAACGACAAAGTGGATCATAACGCTTTTCTTTAATCATTGTATACATTTTATGATAGCAACTGGATTTAAACATTGATTCAAGATTTCTGAAAAAATCTGATTAATTTGTTGTGGGGCCCCCAGACCCATGGTCCGATTTAGTCAATTAACGAACTTTTCCTTACTTTTGTTGAGAAAAGCCCCCACACAAAATTTCAGACATATTGGTTGAGAATTACGCGAGTTATCGAACTGACAGACACCCAGGCAGACAAGCAGACACACATACAGACAGACGCCCACAAATACATAAGTTTTTGCTTGTTTTTTTTTTACGTTTCATACCATTTGGAACAACTTTTCCCGAGGAGCAAATTTTTTTCTAATTTTACTGAATACATACTTAAACTTTTATTTTTTCTATCTATATTTATGATGGGGAGAAAGAAAGAAAAGCTAAAATCTTATTTGCTCCTATAACTTCATTTTTAAACTTGTTTATCTTTACAAGGCAAGATAAGGAAACCTCGTTTGGCAGAAACAAAACATTGTTTGGAGAAACAAATTTTTTAATGTTCTAAAGAAAAACCATCAACAAGCTAGTTCTTTAGGGTAGTTGTTATGTCTTTTTTGTTTTTAAGTCTTTCTGTCCTTTGGCCTTTTTGTTCTTTGGGCATTCTCCAATTCGGCATCTACTGCCTGGAACGTCTAATTAAACAAGGAAAATAAGTAAAATTCAACATCAACCTAATTTCTCTTTCAAATTCCATAAGTCTGAATCTCAAGACCGTGCGTGTAAAAATCATAAATAAGAAACTAGAAACTGCTGCTAATCCTTCCTGGATCATTTCTGTAGCTTAATATCTTCCGTCTTAAAAAAATAATAAAAATGATAAAAAGTCGGAAAAATCAAATCAATTTCATGTCAGAAACCAATGGAAATATATTAAAAAATAAAAACGATTTTCATAAATTGAATGGAAAGATTGCAATCAGAGTTGAGAAACTATACGTTGTGCATGATGAAAAATGAAGATAATCTTTAGCTGAAATTTATTTTTATTTACTTTTCTGTCTATGATGATGCATACACTACAATACAGTACAAAAAACAACACATGTTGTTTATGTTTATGTGCCAGATGGAATTAAAAGTTTTCGCGATATTGTAATATTTATGCTAATCATGCAAATTACTGAAAGGAATTTCTAATTTTAAAATCGAGATGCATTTATTTTGTGCAGTCGAGTTGAGTTGTTTCTTTTTACATAACACCACCATGGTGTAAGTAACTGTTAAATATGGCAGGCATTTTTGTTATCAGTGATTAAATAATTTACACATTAACGCATTCTTTTAGACACTAATAGGAAATTGTTAACTTATTTCCACTTGAACAATGAATTGAGGCTTCAGGGCAGTAATGTATACAATTTGATTGTGATATTGTGCAATGTTGATAATACGAATTCAATGATCTTTATGATTTATTTTCCGCATACTTTTATGCATTTCAAGTACTTCTATGCTTCTTATGAAATTAAGAAAGTTTATGGTGCGTAACTTTTGCACATCCTCAAACAATGGTGAAATTTCTGTTGATACTGAACTTAAAAAAGTTTTTCTAAATCTTCAAACCCTTTATACTCAGTAGAGGTACTGACAAGAAAAATTCTCAATTGAAGTGTTCCCACGCCCTATGCAGGATGTTCCCGTCCTTATCCTCCAGGGCAGACCCTTAGAGATACTATATGATTTAGATTCTCTTTGGAGATCACGCCTGTGGCTACGATCCGACGTGTAGTGCAGTTTCGTGCATGTTTGATTGCCCAAGGATCTTTTTAGTTTCGTTGGATGTCCACTTTCGACTCACAGGTATTAATTTGAGACTTGTTCATTTTCATTCATCCGTGTTCCATTTTGCCGATATCTTCATCATCGCTCATGATGAGATGAATTGGTTGCCAAATCGTTGATTTTGGAGATCACGCCTGTGGTTACGATACGACGTGTGGTGCAGTTATCGTACATGTTTGATTGCCTTTCTCTCCTCAAGGATCTTTTTAGTTTCGTTGAACGTCTAATTTTAATGACCAGGGTTTGTATGACCCAAAACAGACTCACTATCAATTTAAGCCTTTTTTATTTTCATTCAACTGTGTTCCAATTTTGCGGTACCTTCATCATCACTTATAGTACATAGTACTATACAGGATCTTTCAATTTCACATCGTCGTATTTCCACATTTCAGTCACGCCGCTTCTCTGAGCAGCATGCATCTTCAATCTAAAGTAACCAACTAATAGGTGATGCGGTTTTCTAACTCCTGCGAACAATAAGAGATAAATGATAAATGATCTATTTGGAAGGAATAACGATTTGAATGCACCCACGTGACTTTCTGGACGTTTTTCTAACTTTTTTACTACGTCCGCAAAGTAATCCTTCGGAAGCTCTCCAAAATAGGCCTCAGTTTCAGTTATGACTTCCTCATTTGAGTGAAATCGCTTACCGGTGAGCCATCTCTTCAGTTTTGGAAACAGATAAAAGTTGCTGAGGCCAAGTCTGGTGAATACGGTGGCTGAGGAACCAGTTCAAATCCAATTATGTGCAGTTTTGCTTGCGCAACTAACGATGAATAAACAGGCGCATTGTCGTGACGGTAGAGGATTTTTTCTTCTTCAAATGCAGCCGTTTTTATGCGATTTCAATTTTCAAACGCTCCAATAATAATGAATAATATGCGCCAGTTATGACTTTTCATTTTTCAAAAAAATCAATGAATATTATTCCACGTGCATCCCAAAATACGGAGGCCATAACCTTTCCGGTCCATTGCTGGGTTTTTGGACACTTCAGAGCACCTTCACCCGGAGAAACCAATTGTTTTGACGGTTGCATGGACTCCGGTGTGTAGAAATAGATCATTGTTTCATCCTTCTTCTTCTTCGGCGAAATTTTTTAAGGGGTATGGCAGAAAGCCATATTTTATCCATGGTCATGAATCAACGCAAAAACTCCTTGAGTTTCACGTAAACATTGCCAAATTCTGTTGTGAAGAAGTAACACGATTTCGTTTTTGGCCCTCTGTGAGCAAACGAGGCACCCATCGCGCGCAGAGCTTCTTCGTACGCAAAATATCATGTATGATATTGAACACACTTTGTGGTTTCAACTAGCTCTCTCAATTTATTTAGGGTTGTTCAATATAATATGGATTTTTTTGACGTTTTCTGGTGTACTGACCTATTTTAGGAGTCAGGATAGTTCAGCATCACTTGTGCTTGTACCGCCGCAACAAAAGAGAGTACAGAGTCCGGGTAATATTTATCTAGCTTGACTTTGGTCTCGGTTATCGTTTTCTTGCGTAAATAGTAGTGTTTGATCAGAATACGAAACTCAGATTTTTCCATTTTAAAAAAGAACACGGAGGTTGGGTGCTTCTCACTGCTGTAACTTGTAAATGCACAATTATAAATGGGTGAAATTTTGTCAGACGTCTAATAAAGACTGAAGTTAGTTATAAATTGCACATTGGTGCATACTAGCGCCATCTCTTAAGATTATTCCACACTTCCTGATCCGCCTTGTATAAGTCAGTCATCAACTCTCCGTTTTCATGAGATGTTCCATCAATCCCGTGTCTGCCCATTACATGCTCGATGTCGCTGTTGTCGTAATCAACAGTAGCATTGAAATCTGCCATCCATTCTTGTATGTCACCATTTGAAATGTTTGGCAAAACAGACTCCAGACAATCTTAGAACTCCAATTTTGTAGAGTTGGAGTTGGAGTGTACCATTGGAATATCGTCATATTAGCAGATTGTGTACGAAATCTGGTTTTCATAATATGGTGTGTTATGGAATCCCAACTAATGAGGCTTTTTCTCGCAGTTGTAGCAAGGAAGATAAAAACTCATTATTTGATGTTAATGGCGCTAGCTTAATAACGAGATTTCAGCCGGCTGATTCTATCTACAAGCTTGTTTTCATCACAACCAAAACCAAGTTTCTCTAAGACCAGGAATTTCCGGTTTATAATCTTTCACAGATACCTCTGGAAACTAAAATTGTATAGTTTCTTTCTCCAAAACTCAGGCAAAAGTCTACCCACTTTTAATTTTAGTTCGAGCTTTAAACTATTATTTTTAGTTTGATTTCCAAACTTTGCCAGAAGAGTCAGGCCATGCAACTGACCACTTTTTCGAAAACAATTTTTTTTAGTTCACATGTCCAAACTATTATTATAAGTTCTTTTAACTTTTTATTTTAGTTTTTTTTTCACTAAAAAACGATTTCGAGTTCAAAAGCTATTCTGATAGTTCAATGAAGTGAAAAATATCGTTTCTGAAATTATCAGTGTTGGCTATTGTCAGCAAATTGTCCGGCTTCAGTTGCTGGGTGATGGAGTTTATATTGAAACACGTAAGGTCCTCGCCGAATTCCAATCCGTATCTTTCCGAAAGACAACATGTTAACACAGCACAAGCCCGAAGCACCCGTGATCCTGTTTCTCTAGGTTCAAGACCAAGCCTGTAATTTGCGGAACATTTTGGCACCTTTAGAATTTAGCGTTTTCGGGTGCAGAGCTTATTATGCTGACTCTTTTTGGCACGTTGTGATGTATTCAGTTTTAAACGAATCTGGAGGAGAGGCTAAATTATACCACAAAGAGGCTTCACATTCTCTTATTTAGTACTGGGGTCCACTTAGTCAATTCATAGACCTATCTCAGTAATCCTTTAATAATTGACAAACAGGTTCCCGTGCAGGAATCATAATCATTCCTAGTTTTTTACATAGTTTTAAAAAAAAACTATAAAAAATAAATAAAATTTATAAATGCTTGAAGAACAAGCAATTGGGAAACTGATTTTCAAAATCTTTAAAGACAGATTAACAAAACCGTTGACAATACTCGAGTTTTTGATATGCTGTTGTTGATTTATGTAACATATCGCCTCACTACATTTTCGACAGAGCAGAAAACTATAGTGATAAAAATATTTATTTTTTCAAATGATGTATGCATGTAGGACAACGAATCTTGACAAAAAGGTCTTTGTCGTTACATAAAAAAGAGTTTCAAGAGTAAAAGGGCAATAAATCTTGTCAGCTTGAAGTGTAAACTGGTGTTGAAAAAGACACATTTTTGAAAACAACGATAATATTTTTTTGGGAAAGTATAAAATGTCAGATTCCACACCATGAGACTATTACAGAAATCTGAAAAAGATAATCTTATCCCAAAGAAAACATATAGATATATTTTCTCCCCATCAAACATAATAATGTTTTTATGTTGTTGATAACATTACAAAGATGAAACATACCACTCTTACTTCTCCATATTTCTAAATGGAGTTTAATTTTTAATTTAAGAGAAAAAAAACGATCGATTTTCGATAACAAAGCGATGATAAAGTCAAATTCAATAAAATCTGATTTGTTGGTGCTTTTGCTTGTCTACATAATGAAAGATTAGATGGGAAAATGAAGATAATTTCTAATTATATTTTAAGAAGCACTTTTACGGGCATTTCAAATCTAATCCATACCTCCACGGCAAGCAGACAAGACAGAAGAAAATTAGATTTTACTTTCATTATAAAAATCTTTCGGAATGACTTTCAAAATATGTCATGTCATATTTTTTCATTATTTCCTTTACATTTTTTCCTACTGCTTTACATACATTATTCTCTCTTTAATACTGTGTATCTTTTGAACTCTGAATATTTTCACGAAATCACTTTTAACGTTTCATATGTTATTAATTTTACATAAAAAACGAGTTTGGGATTTGATGTTTTGTAATTACTTCGATAGCTGCAGTAATCTTGTAAAATTAATTGGATAAAATCAAGATTGAGATGGAATTTTTATTTGACAGAGCTAATAATAATTTATTAATTTACAACTACTCCACTTTAATCAGTTATGTTGTAAGTATAAATATATAAATAAATTCAATAAAATTACCGGTTCATTTAACTTTTTAATAGGCACTAGCATTAGTTTATTTATAGGGCATCAGAAGGTATTTGCCTTATCAAGCTCCCTAGAAATAAAATGAGTTTGCGGTAATATAGTAATATAGTGGGAGCTATATACCCTACTCAAAAAGTGTCCATAAGTAAGTCCAAAGATCCAGAAGCTTGTTTGTCATCATACTTTGAACACTTTTCTTTAGAAACAACTCGAAAGCTTACCTCTTCGCCTTCACCTTTTGAATTATTTTCACCTTCTGAATTACCTTCACCTTCAGATAGAAACGGCATTCGTCAGTGTGCGGTACTTCTCCTCTTTGCATTTTTATGTAGCAAGTATGTATTATTGAATTACACTTTGTTACACCCTAGAACAAGTAGACAACCACACCAACCCCGGCCGCTAAGGACGAATGCTTGGTGGTTTCGCCGTTAGGGGCCAAAATCAATCGAACCAGAGCTACAATACCTAATGTTACATAATCATTTATTTATTTTGGAAAACATCGGAATAGATGCACCATAACAATTAAAGACTTAATCTTGTGGCAGCCATCACTACCTTATTGAGCAAAAAGTGACAATTTTACTTCAGATTATGGTAGATATCATTGAAAACTACAAACATCGTCATACGTTCGACCCTTCTTAAAAAGATGATCAAATTTTGTGCATGCCGTGAATAATGAGTGGTTGCATAAATCACATTCAAAAATGGTGGCTTACCCTAAATTTGACCAACTTTTGTTCAGAAAAATGGTTCGAATGTATGACGCCATTTGTAGTTTTCAATCATATCTACCATATTCTAAAGTAAAACTGCCACTTTTTGCTCAATAAGATACCAATTTGCCACCCAAGCCGCCTCTAAGTTATAGGGCCGGGCGGGGGTCTGGCATATAGTTTAGTTTATTTCTGATATAATTAAGCATAATGCTTTTCATTGACAATGTGGACAGTCCCACATTGAAAATGGTCAAACAGACATCTATTAATAATTAAAAACAAGAAAAAACAATTAAAAGTATTTAAAAATTTAACAATTTAAAAACAGCATAACCGAAAACATGTGTTGACGTTGACACTGGTGCTAGCCATCATTAGATTCCTGTGTTTTTGGGAAAATATTGATGGATTTCAAGCACTAAGTTTTCTACTTGGCTACTTCTCTCGCATATAATCATCCTAATCTCTAGTTTTAGGTGCTAGTGAATTTCCACTACAATAAAGTACCGGGACTCCGATCTATAGTGTTATTGTGTTTGTACTTGTGTATACTAGAATTGCAACTTCCTTAAAGTAAACAAGAACGAGCGCAATTTACTTCCGGGAAAGTGTACTGAATTAGCTCTTTCTATTATATAAGAATCCTATTATGACTAAATCAAATTAATACTTCATCCAAAATTTCAGATCGATCGGACAAACCATCGGAGTTTTCTTGAGACATAGAAAAGTTACGGTCAAATAGATAGACAAACGCCCAACCGACTAACAGACGCGCACCCAATTTTGGTAGGAAATTATACCTAGGAGCCCGAAACGTGTTTTAAAATTAATTTGGGAGATTTTCATTTTTCAACTATTCGCATGACTTTCACTTTAAGAAGTTAATGTACAAACGTAAGAAACCACCAAGTGAATTATATAGCTTTTCTTTCTTTACTCATTGTATTTTTTTTTAAATTGGATTTAGACTTGGACAAAGATCATACGTGCGAATTTTGAAGAAGATCGGAAAAGTATTTTCAGAGTTATCGGGAGTCAGACGTTCGGTCGAAAGTCGTTCGGTCGAAGTTCGATCATCCAAACGCCTTCCGGAGGCCGGTCGTTCGGTCGAATGCCTATGGTCGAATGACATGGTCGACGGTCGAATGCCATAGTCGGTCGGATTTAAATAATTCCCCAAGAAATGTCCCTTTTTTCTAACCATTCCTAACAGATTTGAATAATTTCCAAGAAGCTTCCCTGTTTGCTAATAAATTCTATAAAACAGTCGATCGGTCGAATGTTCGGTCAGATTTAAATTCCTTTTTTCTTCTAATTGATTCTATCAAACGGGTGTCGACCAAACAACTTTTCGACCGAACAACTTTTCACCGAATGACTTTTCGACCAAACGGGCTTCGACCGAACGACTTTTCGACCGAACGACCTTCGACCGAACGACTTTCGGCCGAATGAATTTCGACCGAACGGGGGTATATAATTTTTTATAAAAACTAGATTTAGACTTGGACAAAGATCATTCGTGCGCATTTTGAAGAGTATCGG
>JXPH01003017.1:5581-18042 GCA_001014845.1 Mochlonyx cinctipes | reverse complement strand
AGATTTTTTGGGATTTTTTGAGATTTTTGGGACTCATTTTAGATTTTTTGAATTTTTTGAGATTTTTGTGATTTTTTAGATTTTTTGGGATTTTTGGGGGTTTTTGAGACAATCTGTGATTTCGTTGACTTTTGAACTTTTTTGGATTTTGTAGACTTTTGGGATATTTTTTTGATTTGTGGGATTTTTTAGACTTTTTGGGACTTTGTGGATTTTTAGAGATTTTTGTGATTTTATTTGTGATTTTTTGAATTTTTGAGACTTTTGAGATTTTTGGGGGTTTTTGTGACTTTGTGGATTTTTCGAGACTGTCGGGCTTTTGTTGACTTTTTGGGCCTTTTTTGAATATTTTCAAGATTTTTTTAGGAATTTGTGGACTTATGGGATTTATGGGATTTGTTTTTGAGATTTAAATCCCCAAATCTTTTAAAGACTTTTTGTGACTTAATGGATTTTTTGGGATAATTGGGATTTCTGAGAGTTTGTGGGATTTTTGGGATTTTTGGGATTTTTTCAGATTTTTTAGGATTTTTTGAGTCTTTTAGGATTTTTTGAGACTTGTTGGGATTTTGTTAACTTTTGAGACTTTTTGGGAATTTGTGAACGTTTTCGGATTTTTTCAAGATTTTTGCGGATTTTGTGACTTTTGGTATGTTTGGGATTTTGTTTTTAGATTTTTGTGATTTTGTGGGCTTTTTCAGACTTTTTTGGACTTTTTGGATAGTGGACTTTTCAGACTTTATAATCACACTATCCGACGAACCTTTTCCGGGTTCACAGTAGCCAAAATTTTGGTGAACTCTACACTGTCATTTTTATCTACTAAACTTTTAAGTAATACGATTGAATTTTCAAAAAAAACCGTACCATCGGATCCATGTAGTTAAGACAACTACATTTTTTAATAGTACTCACAACACAAAGCAAGAAATTCATAATCGACGATTCATCGAAAAGTAAAACGTATGTCTGTTCTTAATTTTTTTACTTTACTAAAAAATTTAGTAGTCGAATTACGTGAATCCTAAAATTTATTGAGCGTGTTTCTACTTTTTACAGGGTTCAATGGAACACCTTTTTGGAGTTCAATAAACTGTAAAAAAAGATCAAATCGACTCTTTTTGGCTAATTTAAAGTAGGGCTCAGCAAACTCAAATCAAGGCCTTCACTGCTAAACTTTTTAAGGATTCAATGAACGTTTTGTTAGAGTTCAGAAATCAAGTATAGGGCATTGTGGACTTTTTGAGATTTTGCCAGTCTTGAATATTTTTTTGGGATTTTGTGGACGTGTTTTGGCAGATTGTTCATTTCTCGGCCGCCAGAACAAGACGACGCCCAGGGCTAGCAATTACCACTAACTTTGCTCCTTGAATAACTAGCTGCACCGGTTAAATCAATTTCAAAAATAAGAGTTTTCAATACTAAACATTACAACTTTACTCCTTGAATATTTCGAGCTTTAAGGTCTTTGTGAAAATTGTTTTGGTATTAGTAAGCAAGAAGATGGAAAAACGCATGTTTCCAATATTGAAAGCAGACTATACTTGATTACGTCGCATCTCCAGTCATTAGGATTCTCAAAACGAGAATTGTCATAATTGAAACTAGACGCCATCTAGCTGTTGGGCATGTCGACTTTATTATCCCTGTTCCGCTACTACTCAGAACTACGGTATGTTCAGCAAACTCCTGAAAGAAAAAGTTTTTTAAAATGTCCTTCTAGAGCTTAAAGAAGAATTTCTCAAAAATTGACAGTTTTTGAGCTCTATAAAGGACCAAATTTTTTTTAAACTTTTTCTTTAATTTGTAGTTTTTTGTACTTTGCACCAGGAGCGGAAAAATTTAGGAAAAGGCCGCCGGCACTTAAATCAGGGAAGTTACTATCATTTTCCGCGCTAGGCGTTTTGTAATTTCCAAAATTTTGGAGTTTGGCCCTTCTAGGTATCTATTTAACCAACGCCATGTGATTTATGATTTTTTAACCTTACATTTCTATATTAGACTGAATATTGACTGTCAAGTTAATTTATGTATCATTGTTTCAGTACTGCTAAATTTACTTAAAATTTCTTTTCTGCTATTTAGAGTAAGAGATAAATATCGAAGAGAATATTAAAATTAATTTGTTTTACGAGTCAATTACTTTGCTTTGCTTTTAATAATCGTACATAGATTGGATTAACATACATTATGCATAATAAATGTTTTGTTTATATTATGTATGGAACCATTATAATTTGCATTATATTTTTTGATTGGAAAGCATCCAGCCATCAGCCACAATTCCGCTCAGTTTGGCTTCCCAAGTTCAGTTCGAGTTTGAGCTTCCCCATTTTGATTTGATTTTGTGCTTTTATTTATATTGTAGTAAAAGAGTAATTATTTGTACATGCGAACGATTTGACTGCATGACTTGATTTTCTCTGAATTCAGTGACTCGAAACACATTATTGCTTAATGGATGAGAAATTTACTGAGGAAGAAAATTAAAATTTGTTTTATTAAAGCATATATGTGGAGAATATACATTATAATTATAATTATTTTTATTTTTTTTACTTAACCAAACCCTTCAAAAATTAAAACCGAATATTTATTTGTGAGAGAAAATACAATTTTCCATTAATTTCTCTCTATAGAGTTAGCTTGTTTGTCTTAAAGGCTTTTTTTGGTACACCACCAGCGAATTATAATGCCACATTTCCATTATTTCGGCTTGTAAAATATAAAATTAATAAAAATAAAAATTTCTCTTCTTTTTATTCTTTTATGGGGGGAAAAGCGGGTGGTGGTGATGATGATTATGCTACAGCTCTATACATGAAATGGTAAAAAAATGAGTTTATGTTCCTTTTTTCTCAGCTGAAGCCAAACGTGGGGTATTTTTGCGTATATACATCCTGGAAAAATATAATAACCTTATGAAAAATGATGATTCTGCAAATTTTGGTCTTGAAAAAAATACAATATTCATGTTTTTTGTGTACGCATTTTAAAAAACTTACTTTATTGAGTTTAGAATATTTTTATTTTATTTACTTTTTTTCTATTACAAAATGCAATAATTTCATGAGGTTTATAGTCAGAGTTCCCATCTTGTAAATCCACACTTCAAAATTTATAGAAATTTATCAGTTGTAAACCATATCTCGAATTCGAGTCAATTTGTTCAAAATTGTCAAGTGTATAAGTAAGATAACATCAAAATTCATTAAATTTTTAACAAAGACGATTGAAAGGTTTGACAGTGTATACAGGCTACTCTGAAGAATTTTGGAAATTCAATAAGTTAGCCTCGTTCAAAAATTGTCTATTTGGCCCTGTAAGCATATCAGTCCCATTAGCATTTTCACCATTTTTGAGTTAGCTACACCAATAGCGGTTAATCATTATAAAATTGGTGAGTGCGTTCGGCAAATTGCGAAAAAATAACAAACCATAAGTGCCGCATTTGAAAAGTACACGTATAACAGTCTCAGATCTTATTTTCATAGAAAGAGTAATATTTTTTTAATGCTACTGTAATGCGATTTTCGTGTCACACCACTGTAGAACAAATAAAACATATTATATTTATCAATATTTTATGCATTTGATCAAATTAAGGGTAGTTGATATTGTATCGAATGGACAAATATGCTTGTACTTTATGTACTTATACTTGTATCAGTGCTAGATTCGGGTGTGAAAAAGTGCCCTAGCGCTCAATCTCCATGTGCCCTCTTAAAATGTCCTAGGGGCAAGAAGGGTTACAGACTTGTTTTTTGAGTTTTCTTCAAAACTACTAGAGGATAAACAGTCATCTTGGTCCTTGTTATATTCATTCAATGCTGAAATAAATTTAATTTTTCATTTCTATGAAAAATAAGTACCCTAGCGCCGCTAGGGCGCGCTAGGCCTCGATTCTAGCCCTGACTTGTATGACGATTGCGGTTTTGATGTATGTTGTGACTCTTACAGTACAGTATAAAACAAATAAACATTAATTGTTGTAAAAAATATAAATATTTCATGTATCAGGTGGGACTGATATACGTGCAATTTTGCGTTCATCGACAAAAGTACATGCATATGAGTCCCAACAAGTATTATCACAGGCTTTACTCCAAAAACAAGGGCTTTTAATAATATTCCAGTAACAAGTATATTTATGCCACAGTTAAAATATTTTGTGCAATATCAAAGTACAAACAGTAAAATTTACCAGTATATCGGTGTATTCTCAATAACAACCGATGTACAGGTAAAACTACTTTTAGCTTTTCATCACTATCATTCAATAGATGAAAATGTTATGGATTCAGTAAAAAAAAAAGTTGTTCCAAATGTTGTGAAACGTGTAAAAAAATAAAAAAATAAAAATTTGAAAAAAAAAAAATTATGTGTGTGTGCGTGTGTGTCTGTCTGTCTGTCTCTTCAATTACTCGCGTAATGTTCAACCGATTTGCCTGACATTTGGTGTGGAGGCTTTCTCAACAAAAGTAAGGACGAGTTCGTTAATGGGCCAAATCGGCCCAACGGGGCAGGGGGCCCTATACAAACTCACCAGAATTTTCCAGAAATCTTGAGTTCTAATGATCGAAATGAGTTCAAATTTGGAACATAATCTTGTGGTAAGGGCCCAAGTTCAGTTCCTATAAAAGTTTGACCGCGGGACATCGGGATCTGAGGGCTCCTGTGTACCAGGAACTTCCAGATTTCTCGAGTTCTAGTGATCGGAATGAGCTCAAATTTGGAATATAAGATTTTGGCAAGTAGTCAAGAACAGTTCCTAAATAAGTTTGACTCTGGGACATCGGGATCTAGGGGCTAAATTGTTTTTGCAAAAGTAGTCACGGGCCCTGACCCTTCTGGCAAACTTTGAAAATCTAACTAAAAGTAATAGTTTGAAGCTCAAACTAAAATCAATAGTGAGTAGACTTTTGCCTGGATTTTGGTGAAAGGAACTAAAATTTTAGTTACCAGAATTATCTGTCTAAGCCCTTTAATAAGTATAAGAGGATGTTCAAGGTGGGAGCTCTAACGACTGTCTTTAAAATTTTGTTTTTAGTGGGGTGCAACCTTTATTTTTTGTGACTTTACTTATTATTTTGGTACAAAAATACTCAGAATTCAAAAATATCGATCAAAAATAAATGCCATCACCACAAATTTTCCCAGACTGAAGAAAATTTGCAAGAATCTGTATTCAAGATAATCCTCTTTCGGTTTTCAGCTGAAAATCGAATAACATATTTCTTCATTGCATACATAGAATATTAAAGCAGCAACCTTTAGGGTTGAGAGTAAAATATTATTTTCTTTGAAAATACATAAGTAAAATTGTACACGATATGCATTTAGATATAATGTAATATTTATCTCGAGATGGAAGATGGTCTCCGGAGAATCGGTTGGTCACGTTACAAAATAAATTTACTGTGTAGATCACTAGCAGTAGTAGCAGCAGCAGTAGCCAACTCCAATGTGCGTTCATTAATAGAGGGGAGAGTGGGTAACGAGGGTGGAAGAAAAAAAGCTCTTTAAAAGCAATTTCAAACTTAAACCATAAAAAGTAATTTAAAGATATCAAATTATGTGTAAAACATAATACGATGTAATTATAGTATAAATATTCTAATTATAATGTTCATCAACACCACATAAAAACGACTTTTCTTGAAAAAAAATAAATAAAATGTAAAAGGAAAAAAATAGAGTATCAAATTTGATACCGTCCCCCATCATCATTATACCGAGAGGAGTATGACGATGAAGAAAAAAACATAATCTCTCTTCCAAAGTACATGTAAGCATATCTCACAACTCAATCTCCAATTTTGTTTGGGAACATTATTTTTTGTAATTTTCCTCCTTATTTATTTATTTTTATTTTCTTCCTTTTTTCATGGAGACAAAAAAAAAATAATAATATTTTTTTTCCATAAATAAACGATTTTCCTCTACTCAAAATGGGGTCTGGCAGAAAAATGGAAACAAATATTCATAATAATAGAAAGGACAATTTGATAAGAACTTTTTTTTTCTATTCCCCAGACCTAAACTCCATATTCATCCCATCCCATCTCCTCCCTAGAGGAGCAGGAGAAATGTTTCGGGGGTGGGAAAGCATCATTTATCATTCTTCTGCATTTTGTTACTCATTTTCAATTTTTTTATCATTATAATTTTCTCGTTCAGGGAAACAAGTTAAAATGTATAATAAGAATTCTGCAAAATTGATGTTACTTTTAATAGAAAGTCAGAGAATACTGGTAAAAAAATATGAATGAAAATAGTTAAAGACGTTAGAGACACTTGGGCAGAAGATTACAGACAAACGGATAGCCTAAAGTTAAGACCCAACAACCACTAGGTTTTTGAAATTAAGGCGTGGCTCCAAATTAGATTTTACACTTAAAAAAAGGATGATCCGAAAGAATGACACTCAACGGATTCCGGTCCATTTATCTATATGCTAATTGAATTTAGTAGAGTTTTTGCAACAAGGTACGGAATTAAATCCTGCTTGCGATGATGAAAATAACTGCATGTTTTTAGAAATTTCAGAATGATGGAATGTTTGTGTGCACTATTTTTAAAAAATAATAGAGTAAACAAGGTAATTTTTGTCATCAGTTGTCGGAGCCATGCTAATGAAAGTATACTTGCTGCATAAAAAACTACACATAGAATTTACATTTCAGACAGTGTCTGTTAAAATATCCAAAAATGCGAGATCAAAGCTTAGGTCCTGCAATTTCGCATCGATTATCCGAAAAGTAATAAACATGTGATCCGAAAGACCTAGTTTAAACGAATTATTTTGCAAGTGAAATACATTTGGCTGGGAGACTGGACTAAGTGGTGAAAGTTGTGACATGAGATCTAGACCCGAAGGCGCCAAAACAGTTTGTCATTAATTTAATAATTGAAGATCCAATATCCAAAACTGGTGGAAAAATGCCTGTAAAAATATCTGAAATACCTGTAAAAGCATCCGAAAATGCCTATAAAAATATCCGAAAATGTCTGTAAAAATATCAGTAAATACAGTACAGTCAGTCTGTGAAATATTCATACACCTACTACCATCTACAATTATATAACCTATGATTGTGGTGGTATATGTGTGTATGTGAGGTTAGTCAGTTTCCTTGCAATAAAAATTGAACACAACTTGATGTGCTCAATGAACTGGTAACTCATTCGCATAACCATTAAAGTTGTGATGGTTCGAAATCCACTATAAGCTGTAGGTCCACTAAATACCTATAAATTTCTCTGGAATATGAGGACTGGCCTGGTCCCAATAGGGTACTATATGCATTATTATTATCATTATTAAGAAAAAAACAGTACTGTTGGTGAACTACCCGCATACTGCAATAAAAATGCGGCTAGTTCGCGAATAGTACGGATGTTTTTCTCATGGGTTGTTTATCATTGTGTTATTGTTTATACCCAATAAGCAAAAGTAAAAATAAAATTCGAAAAAACTAAGGGATAGTATTCGGGTAGTACGAGGAAGTAAAAATGCGGATATTATAGGGGTAGTTTGCAATTTTATTTACAACAGTACGATTTTTTTTGTATGGCGTACTGATCGCGGTTCAACCCTTATACTATACGTACAAAATGCGGCTAGTTCGGTAAGAGTACGATTTTTTGCAGACAGTATGCGGGTAGTTCACCGTAGTCTGGTTTTTGCACTCACAGCAGTATGCGGATAGTTCGGATTTTTTTTTATCTAATTGGGTGTTCGGATAAATGATCCACCAATTTTTGATGTATCATTTTTATAAAATATTTTATTGAAAGTTTTTTTTAATTTTATCCGAAACCAAACTGGTTCAAGTACCTTATCTGAAACTGTAACTGGCTCCAGTTTCAAAACATGTTAAAGAAAAGTTTGATTGTCGGATGTTTCATAGGCTTTTAGAATGTAATTATTGTCTATGTTAAGTATGTATTAAACATAAAATTCTTTCAAATTCTTTTGTGCATAGCCTAAAAATCATGGAATGTAAAAATGCTCTTCCTCGTACACGTAACCAAAATTCTCAGGCAATAAAACAGTAAAAAAACATCACAACTACCATCGTTTACAACAACTTTATGTTTCAATTATTTGAATCATTAAAATTTCGTATTACATAAAAACGTTTATTGTCTGTAATTTTAAAAACATAAATTCGCGTTTTTATCAATAACGACCATAAACAAAATATTATTATTTTCAGTTTCGTTTTCCTTGAACGTACAATTTTTTTATTCATTTTTTGATTGAAATTTAATGAATGCATGATATCGCATCAAAAAATTGCAATGGAAATGAAAATGGTGGAAAATGAACCGCCATATTTTCAACAAATTACATGTTTGCTCAAATTAAAAAAGAGAACAAAATGAATAGCAATTTCATGTGATGTTTTGGGAGGGACGGGGAAAGAGTGGGGAGGGGGGGTCTGCTTGGAACGGGAATAAAGTTGTGTGCAGCCTGTTTTTTCGATAATGAAGCAGCAACCTATTAGGTTATCTCTCCCTTTTTTCCCTTCATTTTCATTCTTTGTTGTTGTTATTGTTTTTTTTCTCGCATGAAAATACATGTACGAAAAGAGTTGCCATTAGTTGAATGATATGACGAACATAAAATTAAAAACAGCACAGAATTTATAATTACAAAAAGAAACAAGATTTTTGCGTTATATTTATTTCTACTCGTCTCCATATTGTTGCTGCTGCTGATGCTGATGCTGCAACTCTATCTTTATCTCGCAAAACGACTCTCTACCAAGCAGTCTTGTCCATTCCCTTCTTTTCTCCTCCATCCTCTCTCCCTGTTCTCTCCCATCCACATGTACAAAAATATAACTATGCACAACTTTAAATCGTTTATCATTTTGGACAGACAAATCAGAGAGCAGAAGAAAGCTGATGGAATGGAGGAATTAAAATACACAGCAATTAGTTTATTATCAGTTTTATTAATTCATGTAATTAAGTTTTACCTCTTTCCACATCCATCCACAACACGTCCACCACGTCTAAGGTTCTAGTCTGAAATTTATATTTTGCTTGGTTTTTTCTGATAACCACCATCCAGTTTTCTCAGCTGCTTAGGAAAATTATAGATAATTATAATTCTGTGCAAAGAGGGAGAGATTATAACATGCATGGCATGGCGTAGTGTGCCGTTTTATTGAGGCATCGATCGTTATGGCGGTTGAGAGTTATTATAAAAAGGAAGAGGAGAGAAAGATGGATCCCTAAGTCATGCTTCTGCAGTATTTATTGATAATTGAAGACACTGTAACTTTTTATACTGTAAGTAAATCTCTCTCGAAGTTAAAAACGTACGAAATCACAAAATATATTCCATAGTTTTTATTTACAGAGCTAAGCTTAAAGGCTGCGTGCGCGATAGTATTTCTATTTATCACATTTGCGCGATCTTTACACCACATAGAATTACATAAAGTTAGCGTAATTTGGCGACTTTTTGTTACCAAATGACCAAGCGTGGGCATCAGTTTTCCGTTCTTAGGAAAGTTTTGGACCCTGGGTCCCAACTTAAATGTAAAGCCATACTCAGATTTTAGAAAATTTCTACACAAAGTGCCACATAGGGGCCTTTAGAGACCCATATTGCTTTCTGGATAGCTAATGACCATGTTTGCTCAATTACAGTTTTGTTCCATTGTCTTAACCTAAATTTTAAGGGCAGGGGAGTAAGGCTATACCCCAGTTAAACTTGATTGACTGATTGAAATGTATGGATGAAAATAAAATAATATGTACAAGTGGAGAGCTAGTTTCTGGAGTTTTTGGGATGCTGAACACGATAGGAAAGTCTCTGTTTGTCTGTGAGACATTATCCCTGTACAAATTTAATGTAATATAATTTTTACAAGATAAAAACATTCGAATAAGTCAGACAAATTCTAATCACGGATTCTTGAGGTTATGGGCTTCGCTTGAATTCATAGGGACTGGGATTTGCTCTGGAAAGCAAGTATGCGTAGGTATTAGATAAAATAAAAATACGATACACAAAGTACCACGTAGAGGCCTTTAGAGTACCTTATTGCCTTCTGGATCTAATGACCACGTTAATAAGTCGACACAATTCTGCGAGCCGTGTGGAATGTAACAAAATTTTACGATCTAAAAAGCCATAAATGAGACTGATAAAACTAAAGAACATTATTTGGCTGTGAAATAAATATTTTAAAAGTTATATATTTAATTTGGCCACGACATCGATCCATTTATTCCTAGTTCCTTTCCCCCAATGCTGTTATCCAGCTCCTCGCGTCACTTTGGCTTGTTTTATCTATACCTTCACTCTTATCGTCACTAATTTGATTTAGCCACTCGATTTCAATGTTGTTGTCCAGCTTTTAACTAGATTTTCATTTTTTCTCCCATCACATCTATCGATAGAAAGAAAAGCTTATGTATTCTGTAAAATGTGCTTGGGAATAGTTATGCAGTTGAAACGTGAAAAATCAAAAAAAAAACAGTATGTGTGTGTCTGTCTGACTGTGTGTCTGTATGTTCGATTTAGTAGTATGTCCGATTTCGCTGAAATTTTGTGAAAAGACTTTTCTCAAGAAAAGTCAGGACGTGTTCGTTAATGGACCAAATCCGCCAACTTATGGAAAGCATCCCAAAACAGTTTCTTAAAATGTTCCACCCTAGAACATCGGGATCTGAAGGCTTCTGTGTGCCAGGAGCTTCCAGAATTTTTGAGTTCTAGTGATTGGAATGAGCTCAAATTTGGAATATAAGCTTTTGGCGTATATCCAAGAACAGTTCCTAAAATAGTTTGACCCTGGGACATCCAGATTTGAAGGCTACTAAGTACCAGGAACTTCAAGAATTCAGAATGAGCTCAAATTTGGAATATAAGCTATTCTATAATCCACTTTGTGGTTTCCTAATTTTTTTGTATGGCTCCGCTTCTAGCGTCACTCCAGCTTATTTGTTATAAAATCACGATTTCAACTTTCCGAGCTTTTCAAGAATGTCTGGTTTTTGGTTGCACATGGATTGAATGCACTCTAATTTTGGATACTCATGCCAAGCTAATATTACATTTTACATCTTTATAAAAACGTGAGTATTTCCTAAAATAAACTAAATATCTGATACGTTTTTTAATGGAGCCTCCGACCGATATTGTCCGTTTTCAATTGCTTCCGTGTAACCAAAAAAACTATTCGTGTAAAGTTTAATCAAAATCGGTTGAGATTTAAAGGAGTTATCGTGGTGACACACCATTAAGTGGTTGTCATTTTCGATGAACCAGGACTAGTAAGCCCTATTAATGACTATTTTTTATTACCATGTGGTTCATCGTAACTGGTTAGTAAAGTAATTTGAAACCGTTCAAAATATGCAAAATAAGAGACACCCTACTTTACAAAGTGAAAAAAGTTCTTTTTTTACTTTGAACCAGGATCAGAAACCTTTGCATTTTTACCAGTGTCGTGCAAAACCAATGCCATTTTCAAATGTTTGATGCTGCTTATGATGATTAATAAAATAACAGAAATTTCTTACAACTTGCTATTTACGGATATCTTGAAAACAATAGTAAAAATGACGTGTCGTCAACATAAAAAGGGTAAGTCAGCGTTTTAATCAATTAGTGTGGAATCAAGTGACAGTCCAAGGTCAAACTAAGAATTATTCAACTCATTATCTCTGAATAGGATCATTAAGTTAAGATCACCGCAAAAATATCATTTAGCATAATTAATTTATTCACAGAAAAATAAAACACATTGCAAGTATGTGTTCAGTATAATTATCGACCTTGTAATGCAATTCTGATCGAGCACACCAGCCAGATCAGGAAAAAATAATTTATTTGTCTGAAAAATCACTTTTAAATATATATTTATAAATCTGGTACAGTACGACGAAACAACAAAGATTTCTCTATCAAGATAAAACTATAACCAGCGATTATTAATAGTTGCGTAGATGAAAAAATTGTTAATTGAAGAGAAAAAGAAAAATCAGCATGCAATAATAATGGCGCCATACCAGGATAGTTTAGATGCTCACCGTAGGGGGTCCCTGCTTTTCTGCTGTTTATGATATTTTTGCATTTTAAATGCAATCAAAATAAATGAATACTTATGTAGGACAAAAGCGTTGGATTAAATTTGCATATACATGATGTGTGTGGAGTAAATATATATTAAAAGTCGCCCCCCTTCCCCCTATTTCGTCTTGAATTTCATTTGCATACAAAATGCTTTTAGAGAGCATTAAAAAACTGAAGTAGTGTCCGAAAAGCATAAAAACAAATTTGTTTGCAATAAAGCAACTAATAAAAATAAAATTTTATGTGTAGAAATTTTGCGACCCCAACCCCAAAATGTGAGAAACACCCCCTAAAAATCCTGAAAAACCCATCACAAAATGGCAAGATTAGTTGATTTTGATAAGTGAAATTTCTCTAAACA
>JXPH01003009.1:24364-35963 GCA_001014845.1 Mochlonyx cinctipes | reverse complement strand
CCAAAAGCTTACATTCTAAATTTGAGCTTATTCAGATCCCGATAACTTAAGAATTCAGGAAGTTCCTGATACAAAGGAGCTCTCAGATCCCGATGTACTTTTACAGAAAATATTCTACCACAAGATTATATTTCAAATTTGAGCGCATTCCAATAATTGTTTTTGGGATGCTGAATCCAATTTTGGCATCATCGGAAAAATGACCTTAAAAGTGGTCAAACTGACAAAAATTGGTTCATCAGTTCCACTGAGACCGTTTTTAGGGACTTAGGAGTGCTCCATAGAAGCAAAATTTGTTTTTATAGTCTTTTCATGTTAAATATATTATAAAAAACCACTGGAATTTTACTTTTTGGAAATCGGATGAAAATTGATGAAATTAGAACAAATACCAAATTTCAACCCCTTGAGGGGTTTTCACAGGTTCCAAGTATTTGTTTTTGGCTCCAAGTACTGAAATTGATTATTTATTTTATTTTATGATGAAAAAGTGAAAGAAACTCAAAATCTGGACAATTGGTGCAGCAAAGCCGTATTTGGGGAGCAAATATATGCCCTTAAAAACCCCTCGTCTGACTTCACCAATTTTCATCCGATTTTCATAAAGTAAAATTCCAGAGGTTTTTTTCTTATATATTTAACATGATAAGACTATAAAAACAAATTTTGCTTCTATCTCCTGAACCCCTTAAAAAAGTATCAGTGGAACCGATGAACCCAGTTTTGTCATTTTGACCATTTTTAAGAGGTCATTCTTTCCGATGATGTCAAAATTGGATCCAACATCCCAATAAAACCCCAGATCAAGATTTTCCATTTTNCAATTTAAAATATATCAAGAGCTAGTGGTCCGATAAGAGTCAACTAGGGCTCAAAATGTTTGTAAATAAAATGTCTGCAAGTTTTTACAACACTTCAAGATGGTGCGACCAATAGGAGCTAGTGTAGCTTAAAAAGACCGTTATTTCTGGTGTATAAGTACAAAATAAAAATGGCCGGCGATGCATAACGTCAATTCAAAAAATCAGAAAAAAAAAATCAAGGATAATCCTTGGACCAAAAAGCAACTTTTTGAGGGGTATTTCATCGTTTGAAAATCCTCCATACGAATCCGCTCCACCCTAAAGAAGAGTTGCTAAAAAGTTTGACCCTGGAACATTGGGATCTGAGGGCTCCTGTGTACCAGAAACTTCCTGAATTTTTGAGTTGTGGTGATCGGAATGAGCTCAAATTTTGAATATAAGATTTTGGTAAGTATCCAGAAATATTTCCTAATTAGTTTAACCCTGGGATATCTGGATCTAAGGGCTTCTACATGGATATAAAATATGTGGGCACCAATTGTGCCCAAAATTTTCCATTATTGTCTATATATAGAAATGAAATTGAAAAAGTGCTCGGAATATGTGTCATGTACTAAAATTAGGGGTTTGTTTGAAGCAACCAAAGCACAAACAAGGCGTTACAAAATTTCAAAATTTAGAATCACTGCCTACGTACCATTCCTCATTTTTTTCGAATACAGGTCAAACTTCATAAATTCGAAGTTGCACGGGACCGACGAATTAAACGACATCAATGTATCGAGATTCGAGATAGCCATGGAAATGAATATGATGAATAAAATGAACAAATAATGAATTTATTCGAATTATCGGACATTCAAATTAATGGATTCTTTCCCGTATTAAACTTTTTTGGATAAATCTGAGAAAACTTAAATTATCTTTCATCGAATTGTGACAAACGATCTATGTGAAATTTATAATTTAGATCCTGCACAGATAATTTTAGAAACTATCAGAGTAGTTCTTGAAAAGCTCGTTTTTTAGGGAAAAAACCCAAAATAAATAGTTAAAAGAACTAAAAAATATTGTTAGCATGTCCATGCAAACTAAAATAAATCAATTTTGAAAAAAGTGGCCAGTTGCGTGCCCTGACCCTTCTGGCAAAGTTTAAAAATGGAACTAAAAATAAAAGTTCGAAGCTCGAACTAAAATTAATAGTGTGTAGACATTTGCCTGGGTTTTGGTGAAGAGTTCTTAAGCCTCTACATCTTAAATTTCGTCGATCGGGTGGTTGAGTGGTTAGCATGCTAGCCTCAAATCCACTAAGTTCCGGGTTTGACTCCCGGTACCTGCTACTGTGTTCAGTTGAATTGTGGAATGTTGATTTTTAGTTTGTAATAGATCTGTATCGTCAATATTTCTATAAATAGAACACAATACAGTCAGCCTGTGAAATATGCATACACCAACTAACTACCATCTACAGTTATATAACCTATGATTGTGATGGTATATGTGTGTATGTCAGGTTAGTCAGTTTCCTTGCAACAAAACTGAACACTGACTGGATGGGCTCAATGAACTGGTAACTCATTAACATACCATTAAAGTTGTGGTGGTTCGGAATCCACTATAAATTGTGGGTCTACTAAATACCAAGGAAGATCTCTGAAATATGAAGACTCGCCTGGTCCCGATAGGGTACAATAGGCCTTATTATTATTAAAGCTTAAATTTAAATATTTTAAGATTATGCTACATTGGTGCAATGGAATTCTTCTACACGTGTTGATTAATCGCACTGATAATAGAGATAATGTATAAATACATGTATTAACTATTGTACATAATTGAATGTGAAGCTATTATACTGCTAAAAATACTAACTAATTATCCATAGAAAACTAACTGTTAAATATTTTGTAAATAGATTATAGTTTTTTTTTCTTGAAGATAATAAAATTAAAAGAAATGAAATGAAAGATATGTATAGTGTATATATAGTTGGAATCACCTTCGGATCGCATGACGATTAGGTATATTTCAAAATTTTGTTTTCAATTCCGAGAAGAATGAATGGACTTTGAGACGAGCACTCCAAACCATATCTCCGCCTCTTATCAATGTTTTCGTTGAATCTATAGCATTTATGGTGAGTGATACGACTTGAAAATCATTTGATTGTCATTCACAACAAGTTGGAACTAAAATAAATTGTTGATTTATATGTATAGTAAATGAGAATAAATAAAGAAAATACTACATTGATAACGAAAAGATTAGGAGTTGTGCTCAGTGACTTAACTATTATGATTTGAGTGCATGAAGTTTTGTCATTCAAAATAAAGTATATGGTAGTTTAGGACTAATCATTAAAAATATCCATATACATCGGCAAAAAAGTTCACAAAATTCCAACAAGTCAACAGAACCCCAAAAAAGTCTCCAAAAGTCCAAAAACCAGGATTAAAAAAGGACGTGGTGCATTCATTGTCCTTAATCGTATGTGGCGCTATTCGATCTATAGCACCAGAACTAAAATCAACATATTTAGATCATGCGTACTGTCTGTATTGTTATATGGTTGTGAGACCTGGCTCGTTACAGAGGAAATAAAACGAAAAATACAAGTCTTCGTGAAACGTTGTCTTCGCAAAATCGTATCTCTTGGCCACGCCGCATTACTAATGAAAAATTGTGGCAAAGAACAGAACAGAAGGATATCAATCTTGAAATACGTAGAAGAAAATTTGGTTGGATTGGGCACACTCTCAGAAAAAGTCCCGAAGAAGTTTGTCACCAAGCACTTGTGTACAACCCACAAGGTAGCAGAAGAAGAGGACGACCGAAAAACACCTGGCGTCGCTCAACTTTGGCGACGTACGGAATGGCGACTTTTTATTGATGGCCTATGCTCTTAGAGGCAGTTCAGCATCACCGTTGGATAAGTAAGTTACAAAAAACTTCAAAAAGTTTACAAAATCCCAAAAAAAAGCCTTAAAAAGTCTCGAAAAAAACACAAAATCCCAAAACATCTATAAAAGTCCCAAAAAGGCCACCAAGGCCTAAAATGTCTCAAAAGGTCCACAAAATCCCCAAAAAATCAATTTTTGCTTACACAATAGTGTTGTCCCATGGCAAAGTATTTATCAACCCGACGCGTCTTAAAATTGTCATACGAGTCATTTGCGATGTTCATAAAGACAAGGCACAATTATAGTGTTTTGACGAGAATAAGTTATCGGCACGGCATTATCCAATAAGGAGTTGGAAAAGTCCAACCGAAATAACTTCAATTTTGGACAAAAATAGTTTGGATTGGAAATTGAAATTTTGGGACTTTGAAAGTTTTAGGGATCGGTAGAAATCTAGCCAGACTTTTTGGGACTTTAACGGACGCTAATTAAAATATAAAAAGTCATTCAATCTGCAGGTAAGAGTCTTTAAAAATCCCAATAAATCTTTCAAAGTCCATGAAGTCCTCAAATTTCCCAAAATATCTTTTCAAAAGTCCACAAAGTGCCAAAAAATCACAAAATCCAAAAAAATCGTCAAAAAGTCCCGAAAAATCCCAAAAACAATCCAAAACAATCATAAAAAATCCCGAAAAAATCCAGAGATCCACAAAAAGTCCACTAAGTCCAAAAAACTATTTGATCAATGTACATATTTTTTCAGGGGCTAGAAAAGTTATGGGCCTGCCAGTATTACTGGGTTGATGTTCTTTTCATCATTGTATTGGACGAACGCATGAGCTTGCAAGCGAAAATTTCAAAAACTTGTCGACACTTTGCCTGACAGATGTCACCTTGTTTTGTAATCATCTTTCGCTGTACAAGCTCATTTTTACTAACCCTAAGTTGAGTTATTTGTCCCTAAATCAGCTTCTGGTGCACTACTCCGGTTTGGAGTTTTTCACTTCTCATGTAAAAACTTTTTCCTTTGTCAGGTTATTGATGCTGCTTATTGTCTAATTCGTACGTGAAAAACTAGAAAATTTGGTTTTCAGACAGAAATATCAAAAACAAAGCTCGGAAAAACCTCCGAACGGGATTACTACTCCAGAAGCTGATTTAGGGACAAAATAACGCAATTTAGGGTTAGTAAAAATGAGTCTCAAATCGATTGTTGAAATAAATAATAAATTTATTGCTGGGATGAAAATTAATTCGCCTAAATGTATGCACCAGAGGTTTTTTACTGGTAGACGGAGCGGACTTGAAGAAAAAGTGTCCTGATTGCGCACCGTCTGGTAGGGGTACCATTCCAAAGAGGTTGATGACATAACATAACATTTCGTTACACCACGACTATGTCGAGAGGGTTGCATAGCGTTCGCTAAGGCCATTTTTTTAAGCCAATTTCAATGGCTGACAGTGCATATCGGATGATAGTGCCATTATGTTCACCCATCGAAATTAAAATTAAAATTTGTGGGCTTCCATACAAACAAATGTACGAGACATTTAGTGATATACAAAGAAATAAACGTCATGAAGATGAAAATTGAAACACAAGCTTGCTGGGCCTCTGGTGGTTCGATTGGATAGCGCGTAACAACCTTTCTTTCAAAGCACCGAGGTACCTGGGTTCAAATCCCGGTGGAGCCATATCAACTTTAATTGAAACAGGATTTTCAATATTGCGTGATAGGTCTGCCATAATAGCCGATACAATAAATATACACAAATACAATATATCCGAGATAACAAATAAATAAGCCTTGGTAGTATGGATCAGGTTTGGTCTGGGCCATAGGCAAGCATCGCTGAAAAGCGAGAAGTCAAGAGAAAAAAACACAAGCTTGGCATGAATATCCAACCATCGTTCCTAACTAAAACAGAGTCTACTACTATCCATTCCTTTCCTGGTGCTTCCAAATACCAGACATTCTTGAATAGCTCGGAAAGTGTTAACTCAAAATTGCTGAAATTTGAAACATGTAGAAATCGAGTTTTTTCTTTAAATTAGCCGCAGGAACATTAGGATCGGAGTCAACCGAAACGACGATAAGAGCGGAGGTATAGATAAAACCAGAGTGACGTTAGGAGTGGAGGTACATAGAAAAAAGCTGGGCACCAACATTGAAATCAAGTTTCTATATCAAATTATCTAATAAAACGGAAGACACCCACCTTTCAATTCAATAGGTTTATTAAAAGCTGTTTCCCACGCCACGCCTGTTTTTCTGCATTGTGGCTCGACTTCCGCTTTTCTATTTAGCCAATCTACACTACAAGGCTAGTTCTGAGTACTTTTTATTGGCATTTTTTCTATGTTACTGCTACCGGTTTTCTATCATGCTGTGGTCATTCTGGCCTCAGATTCCCAGTACTATCACATTCTCGTATTTCTCATTTTTATTTTATACAGACAGGCTTAGCTTTTTTACCTGAACTTGCCTGAAGTTCTGAATATCATGGTTAGCTCTGATTTTCAGGAAAACTTCTACCAGAACCAGCCAGCTGGTTGAAAATTAGGGTCGTTTGACCTGAACCTTCATTCAATATTTAAGTCTGCATGTTCGTACTATGCACGATGGTCGATCAATAAGTACCCGTGTTTGAAGATAGATGGCGTTGATAAGGGAAGTTGGCATTCCGTCTTGTACTGTCATCTGTCACATGAAACCATACTAAATTTCAGACTGATTCATAGGCATAGGTTAGTCTTTATTTGGCAGCCAGTTGTATCACACGTGTTTCGTGTTTCTTGATAAAATGGAAAAAGAACAATATCGATCCGCAATTCGCTTTTTATTTTTGGATGGAAAAACATGCGAAGAAATAAAAGCAAATTTGGATGCTATCTATGGGGATTCTTCACCATCTATGACAACCGTAAGATAATGGTTCAACGAATTTAAACGTTGCCGTGCATCTGTTTTTGACGAGGAGCGCCTAGACCGACGTAGTTACCGAGGAAATCGTTGAAAGAGCGCAAAGTAGCAGAAGCCGTAGCCGTGTCGTATACAAAACGACAATTAATATTTTAAATGATAAGTTAAGCATGAGAAAGGTGTCGGCCTGATAGGTGCCTCAATTGCTTACGGTGGACAACCAGCGGATATGGCTGTCAATGTCGAAGCAGTGTTTGAACCTCTTTAAGTGAATTTTGCAGGTGAAACCCTGAAACCTGGATCCATTATTATACGCTATAGAGAAAAAGCGACAGTCAAAACAATAGATTTTTCGGGGTGAATCTGCTCCGAAGAACGCAAAGACGGTCTCATCGGCCGGAAAGGTCATGGCTACGATTTTTTGAGATTCCAATCAAATAATCCTCATGAACTTTTTGCATAAAGGAAGAACGATCACGGGGCAGTACTACATTGAGTTATTCGACCGATTCGATACAAAATTGAAGGAGACACGGCCTCATTTGGCAACGAAAAAGGTGCTGTTTCACCAGGATAACACACCAGCACATTNCCCCAACATGAAAACGTAGCTCGGGGGAAAAAAATTCAGCTCAAACGAGAACGTTATCGTTGAGATGAGAAAGAAGTGTATTTTAAAGAGTTTGGCAAATGNCCCACCATACTCGCCCGACTGGCTCTCTGCGAAGAAGAGAAAGAAATGGCAGAAATATTGGGTAAAGTGTATTGCACTAAAAAAAAAATTGTGAAAAAGTTGCCTCTTCATTCCTAACACTTATTGATCGACAACACTTATTGATGGGTTGGATGGAGGGCATGCGCAGAAAATTTACAACCTCAGTTTGTGTAGTTCAGTTAATGTTGCGTAGAGAAATAGAATCAGGACAATTTCTTGCTTTTTTGTGAATTACCATAGATAAAATTCCATACTTGGAGAGCTTTTTCGGTAGAGTTATGAAGTTTACAGGCCCATTGCAGATTTTCATAGGTTTTAGAATCGTAGAAGTATGCAAATTTAAATTGCATACATCTACAATTCTGAAACCTATGTAACTCAGCAGTAGGCTAGGCCTGTAAACTTCGTACCTCTACCAAAAAAGATTCCCGAGTATGGAATTTTATCTAAAGTATTTCACAAAAAAGCAAGAAGTTCCCAGATTTCATCTACCAAATAGATTTTTGAAGAAGTTTTTCTTTCAAAAGAAACTATTTTTGAAAAGTTATTAACATTGTCATCAGAGTCTAAAAGCGATATAGTCGACCTTGCATTGTCACTAAATTTCACTAAAAGTACCTAGGAAATCAGTTAGCTTAATTAAAAATTGATGATTGAATTTAATTTTCAACTAACAAAACGAAATGTTCAAAATTGCTTTCTGAAATATTCAAAACTTCGGAAAAATTCTCCCGTTCGTTAGTGAAATTTTGACTAAATATTCTGGTGCATTTGAAAGATATAAGAATATTACTTACTTAAGTATCAATGGTTTATTTTTATATGCGACTCTTGAGGGTCAGAAGTTCTTTCTCTCGCACTGTTTTTGTTCTCACCACCCACCCTGAAGGGAGCTGACCTTGGAACCAAAAATGCAAAATACTCTTTAAAACACTGTTTTGAATTTTTTACAATCAAGCTAAACACGGCACGACTGAACTTTTTCTTTAAAAGCTTTGACGTTATTTACAATGCAGTGTTGCTGAGTTACACAAAAAAATATCAAGATTATCAGCAGAAGGTGCTGTAGGTAAGACATATTTTTACTTTAACTATTTTTTGAATAAAGTTAATGTATTATGTATACTTTCAAAACACGTTTTGGACCTCTAGAAATTATTTGCTATCAAAACTAGGTGGAAGTCTGTATGTCGGTTTGTAGATTGTGAATTGTGTATATTGTGGATTGTGTACATTCCTTTCTCCAACGAAAGCGGTGGAAATTATTGATCGGTCGAATTGAAAATTTCAGGAATATTTTAAAATCCTCATGTTAAGAACCCTATTGTATTTGGTGTTATTCGATGTCTAAAGGGTTTTTCAATAAGGACATAACAATTTTATATTTACATAAAACACAGAATTATTGAGATATCGAGCTGAAATTTATTGCATGTTAAATTAAAGAATGCAATTCAATCTCGTTCACATAAGCACCATGACCACATTTGCAGCGATCCAATTTTNATTGAGATATCGAGCTGAAATTTATTGCATGTCTAATTGGATCCAATTTTTCAACACTCTTCCACACATGCCTGAAAATTGAGCGACAGAGCACTTTTTACATCCGAATCTGATGATTCGGGTTATCTGAGAACGCAATGGGACGTGATCAAAACTAATATTTTTTTAATTTATTCTATTTTTGAAAAGATGGCGTTACGGGAATCGTTTTCCGTTTTCATATGCACCTGGTGGTGATTATACGGAATATAGCTGTCAAACTCACCCGTTTAACCATAACGCCCCCTCGTTTTCGCTGTCATCCAACGTCAATCACACGCCCTATTATCTTTCAAAATATTCATGTTTTTTATTTAAATAAAAAGTTGATACTGAGGTTCAAACTCGTGAACTCTCACTCCTAAAGCAAGCACTCTGACACATTCGATAATTGATAATCTACAAACCGACGTACAGACATCCACCTAATTATGTACGGAAATTATTTCGTATTTTAAAAGTAAAATTAATAGACTTTAATTTTGACTAAAAATCAGAAAGAAAGTGTCAAAAAATGACACCGTCGAATAATGTTATAATCCTAAAAATTGAACAAAAACCAAACAGCATAAATTTTTTAATAAGATTTGTATGCTTAAATTTTATATATTTAATTTACTAACAACTCTACAATTTGTAGTGTGAAAATTTGATTTTTCGTACATATTTATTTATGCTTTATGTTTTTATCATACAATGTTAATGGACATAATACAAACATTATTACCTTGATATGAAAGAAAAATACGGAAAATTTTGCGAAAACAACGCACCGCATCGGACATATATTTTACAATTAAAAAGTAAAACAATAATAATTTTCAATTTAGTACAGTCGTCAGCTAAATTTTTGAAGGATTGTTTGTGTACGGGAAATACTATGCTGTCTATTGTGCAAAAACGTAACTTACATACACATAATACCATTTTGATTTATAACTATGTTAGGCACTTTCAAAAATAGGTTATGTTCAATTCAATTTAAATGTTACTTTTGTACTACTTTTATCATTAAAATTGACTTTCTTGGTACTTCTAAAAAAATACAAGAAGGATACCGGCAAAGGTTAGCACAAGTGACCTTGACTACCAATGTTACCTCCGTAGCTTCGTTGGTAGAGGATGCTCTATTACTTAGGTGGAAGAACATGCTCTGTCCAAATCCTCTGGTGTGGCATGTGAGATTTTTCCTGTAAAATAAGGTAATTTCAATCTGGTTCAGATTTACGATTTAGAGTTGAGTTAACTCATTAATAGTGTGTCGAATGTGCCTGCTGGCCCTTATTTCAATCGACATGTTTTTCAAACCAAATTCTATCTGTGTAGTTGGTTGTTGTAAAAATTAATCTTCCATTAGAATAGAATGTAAGCCTTAGACCTTAGTACTACCCTGGTGGCTTGATAGGTAGAGCATCTGCCTATGAACCACAAGGGTACCTATTACAATCCAACCTATGGCGATTGANGGCTTGATAGGTAGAGCATCTGCCTATGAACCACAAGGGTATCTATTACAATCCAACCTATGGCGATTGAAAATTAAATTAAAATTAAATTACTTTGTGAGCGCTATAGAGTAATTAACTTGGGAAATAAACTGACATTCTTTGGTTGAAAATTTTGACAGTCAAGTTTTTCATTGCATCATTTTTTAAAGGGTTGTTCAAATCGCCATCTTTGTCCTGGCCTATGGGCGTTGTTGTCGTCATCGTTAATTACTCTATTATTAATGAATAATAGGATCAACAAGGTGGTTTCCGACATGTATCGTCAAAGCCTTCTATCAAAAATATACTTGCTGCAAAAACTTAATTATGGGGTAGAATGGCATTCATGTCAAAGAGGAATGTCAGTTTCTCCGCAGCAAAAATTGAACACAACTTGATGAGTTCAATGAACTGGTAACTCATTAATATAACCATTAAAGTTGTGGTGGTTTGAAATCCACTATAAGCTGTGGTCTACCTTATACCTTGCAAATTCTCTGAAATATGAGGACTCGCCTGTTCCCAATAGGGTGGTACTATAGGCCTTATTACTTATTATTATCAAGCCTTAGACCTGAGGGCGCAAAGGTCTACGTATCCTCGAACAACATAAGCAACCTGCCAATACAATACACATTTCTACACCGTCAACTCAATTTCCATGCTTTTCTTAAAAAAACAACTGGGATAGTTTTCATGGACGGATAGAAATTTATTTAAAAATTTAGTAATTAGCTGGCTTAAAAACAGCTGACTTACTAAACTCGTGGATTGTGGATCAACCCAATTCGTGAAGTTGACAAATATGTTTGTCAAATCTGCAAAATTGGTTTTTCAAATCTAGGAATTTTGTTATGGCAACTATAGTGTAATACCACGTATTTTGTAATCTAAAGTCATACGCAGAACTATGAAAAACATCGATTCACACTAGATGTGAGAATTCGAATATTAATTAATAATTCAAGCATCACGTCACGTAACAGTCTGCATTATGCTGCGGTATTTGCATACACGCACATCCCAGAAACAGTAAAAACTGTCCTGAAATCAAAATAAAGATGCACTAGACACTTAAATATTCCGACATTTATTCAGAATGAAACGTAGGAAACCACGATCTGGATTATGTAGCTTTTCATTCAAAATGTATATGTTGTGATAGGAACTGGATTCTGACTTCGACAAAGATGATATGTGCAAATTTTGAAGAGGATCGGAAAAG
>JXPH01003000.1:409-15745 GCA_001014845.1 Mochlonyx cinctipes | reverse complement strand
ACGATTTCTGCTCACATGTAAAGGGTCAAAGGGTCAAGGGTTATTATATCTTCTTCTAATGATTTCAAGAAAATAATAAATATTTTTAATCTATATTTTGCGTCGAAATGCAGGAAAAAGGAACAAAAATCCCTTCATTTCCACTTCACTAAACTTAATACTTTATGAATGCCTACAAACATTGCTATTTATTCATTTATACACGTCGATAAGATCTGCAAATGTAATCCTCCCGTCTAATCAATCACCCCAAAAACATCGACAGATGTCTAAAACGTTAGCGATTTTGATTTACTACCTCGCCTCTACTCTCTAAGTCGCTGCTCTATTCACCTATTTCTTTTCATTTTTCCACTCAATTCTCAATTCATTGTTAAAATGAGATTCATAAAAAAATTACTATAAATCTTCTGACGCAGCAACAGCTGTTCCAAAAAATCATACTCGTTTTTGGGGAAACATTTTCGATATTTTAGCTTTCCTTCTTCTTCCTCAACACATATTGAAAAAGGGAAAAGTTACATTTTATAATGATATATTTTTTCCACAAACTTAGGAAGCTCACTTAATTGATTATTCTCGACTTATTTCAGTTTAAGTGTAAGATCGTAACCAAAATACAAGCCCGTAGCCTAAATTTGTGATTTGCAAGAATTTTTTTTACTGAAAATGTTACCTAAAAGGCACTATGGTTTGTCTCCAAACCCCGTGGTTCAATTTAGGTTATTAACAAAGTTTTTTTTTTACGAAATTTATTTGTGAGTTATTACTTATTATAAGTGGCCGGTACCGAAGTGCCCGATGTCCCAGGGTCAAACTTCTTTTNCCAAACCCCGTGGTTCAATTTAGGTTATTAACAAAGTTTTTTTTTTACGAAATTTATTTGTGAGTTATTACTTATTATAAGTGGCCGGTACCGAAGTGCCCGATGTCCCAGGGTCAAACTTCTTTTGAAACTATTCTTGAATACTTGCCAAAAGCTTATGTTCTAAGTTTGAGCTCATTCCGATCACGAGAACCCAAAAGAAGCTCCTGTTGCCTAGCCTAACTTTTTCAGGAACTGGTCTTGAATACTTACCAAAAGCTTTTATTCCAAATTTGAGCTTATTCCCATCACTAAAACTCAAGAATTCTGAAAGTTTATGGTACCAAGGAGCTCTCATATCCCGATGTCCTAGGGTCAAATTTTTTTTAGGAAGTCCTCTTGGATACTTACCACAAGATCATGTCTCAAATTTTGTTGNCCCATCACTAAAACTCAAGAATTCTGAAAGTTTATGGTACCAAGGAGCTCTCATATCCCGATGTCCTAGGGTCAAATTTTTTTTAGGAAGTCCTCTTGGATACTTACCACAAGATCATGTCTCAAATTTTGTTGATGCCGATCATTAGAACTCAAGACTTCTGGAAAATTTTGATGAGTTTGTATGGGAGCCCCCAGACCCCGTGGTCAGATTTGAATCATTAATGAACTTGTTTTTTTCTTTGTTGAGAAAAGCCTCCACACAGAATTTCAGCCAAATCGGTTAAGAGTTACGTAAGTTATCAAAGACACAGACAGACGACAGACAGACACACCGACACAGATATTTTTGTTGTTGGTTTTTTCCATGTTTCAGACCATTCGAAGCAACTTTTTCGAGGAGCCAATGTTTTTACTTTAACTTCTAGAAGTGAAAGTCATGCGTTTGGTTCAAAAATGAAAATTGCCCTAATAAATTTTAAAACACGTTTTGGACCTCTAGGAATCATTTCCGACCAAAATTGAATGGACGTCTGTTAGTCGCTGCGATCCCGCGATCCAGCGATCCCACGATCCGTAGACACTTTTTTTGTCTCAAGAAAACTCCTAGACGGTTTGTGCGATCGAGCTGAAATTTTGGAGAACGTATTCGTTTGATAAGGAATTGTGATCCAGTCATATGAGAGCCCAATCCGGCGAAGGCTTCTGTGGCCTCTCATACAAAAGTTCGTCATTTTATCGAGAAAATTACTCTAAATCCGACATTTATGAATAAAATGTTTTGAAATTTTGGCCAAAATTTTTAATTGGTACTCGTTTTACATGTTTCAATTTTTAGCCTAATCGGACAAAGGCTTCTGTGGGCTCCCATAAAAAATTTATTCATTTTATCAATAAAAGCTACTTAAATAACACATTTATGAATTAAATTTTGGCCAAGACTACTGCAGGGTACCCGTTTTATGCCTACCAATTTTTAGTCCTCTCAAAGGCTTCTGTGGGCTCCCATAAAAAATTGAAATTTTTATTCAAAAAATGATGTATTTTTATAATAAAACGAAGTGACTTCATCAATAATGTAATCAGTACGTCCCCCCTAATGGCACCCCTAATTAGCCGGAGCAACGTTAGGAGTGGAGGCATAGACAAAAAACTATAGAAGTTAATGAATACAATTGCTTTTTTGATAAAAGAAAAGCTAAAAATGAGCCTCTCGAGCTACATTTAAGTAAAAAAAAACTCACAGGTGGCTTGATCGGTAGAGCTTCTGCGTATCGATCTATAGAGTACAGGTTCAAATCCCACCGTGACAATTGAATTTACATTATTTGAAAAATTTTAAAAAAATTAAAACAAAAACAATTCCGATAAAGAACCAAATCTGCCAATGGGGTCTTTGGGCTCCCATACAAGATCAACCGTACTTTTCAGACATCTTGAGTTCTAATGATCGGAATTCGCTCAAACTTTGAACATGCGCTTTTGGAAAAAACAGATCCGAACTAAATTTGGTCATAGGACCATGGGATCTGGGAACTCAAAAGCTCTAGGAATTTCCAAAAACCTGGACTTCTAATGATTGGAATTAGCTCAAATTTAGAATATACAGTTTCCAACAAAATTGACTTCAAGAACCTCGGTATTTAATCATTCCCATGCACCAGAATTTGAAAAAAATCTTGAGGAGCAACGACCCAATTAAGTTCAAATGTGGAGCATGAGTATTTGGTATGTACCCAAGAACAGGTTCTAGCCAAATTTAATCCTAAGCTCTTTCCTCCCATGCACTATGATTTTTCTGAAATTTCAAGCCCTTATGATCGGAAAAAACTCAAATTGGGAACCTAAAATTCGGGTGAGTACTCAAAAACAGTTCCTTTTCTAAATTGGGAATAATATTATCCATTCCTGGTGCTTCCAAATACCAAACTTTCTTCGATAACTCTGTAAATACTGATCTGATCTACTTATAAATCGGAAAATATGACCTTTATTAAAATTAGAATAGGGTTCCTATAAAAAATGTTCCATAAATAAATAAGAAAAGCTCTAATCCACTTTATAGTTTATTTCGTATACAGTATAGAGCCAGTAGCAGGTGGCTTTCCATATTTACAATAATTAATTTTAAGAGTATCGCGATAGGAATTTTAATTAACAAAACTATTTTTGATCTTTTTTTTACTTTCGAGAGAGAGGTTATCGATCAATTAATAGATTGACGAGGACAAAGTGATACCACAAATTTAGATGAAATAGATGTGGGTGCGGGTGTGAGCAATAAAAATTGAATTATTTTGAAGCTAATTTTATATACAATTTGTATTTTCATTAACTGGGCAAAAAAAAAAGTTTTCATCGAATTCAACTTTCTGACTTTTGAACTCTCTTCTTTGTAAAAAAAAAAGATTTTCTTTTTGAGTAACAAAGCGCCGAAAAAATGGTTTCACCGTCAAGCCTGAGAGGGCGGGAAAAAAGAAAATTAATAATGAACGAATTTTTCTTCTTTGCGGTTTCGTACACAATAAAATTTGGTTTCCGTGGAATTTGATTTTAATTCCATAAAATTCCTGAATAAATTGAATTGTTCATAAACCACGTGAATATCTGTGAGGTTTCGGTTTATCTCCACCAATTGCTGTACAAAAGAAAGTTCTGATTTCTAAATAAAATAATTCTCTATTTGAAAAATGTTTGAGATTAAAAAAGTTTCCTGGAATATAGCATAAGATTCCTAAGATTCCAGAGATAATAAATATATAGATGTAAGGAGAAATACTATGTTTCCGCCTCTAGTCTCCTCACGCTCCTGCATATTTTTTTTATTGAAATTCCAAACATTTCCTTGAATTTACTCTAATATTTTATACACAGATTTCTTGCTTGAGATATGTTACTTCGTATTTCTCTTCAATAGAAAACATGTAAAATTGAATTGTGAATAGAAAGGTACAATGTTTTGAGATAAGAAATACCTGAATTGGAGAATATTTTAACTCTTTGTTGAACGCAATAGAAATTTGCCTCAAACCCTCAGCATAGACGGATCCAAACTTTCAAAAATAATGTTAAAAAGTTTGGATTGACGAAAAATTCGAGAATCTTTGAATCTTTATTTGTCAATATTTGTTTTTGTGACCATCGAAAGGACGCCTATAGGAACCGTCATACCAATTTTTGCCGAGCCTCTATATTTTCACACTGTTCCTTTTACATTTAATTTATAATTTATCCCTTTTTTCATCTTTATTGCTTTTGACCTTAAACTACTTGATTGTATTATTGCGGTCCTTCTGATATAACTCCAGGGGGCAAAACACCAATTCCTTTAAATTTCAATATTTTTGATCCGATCTTATTTTTTCTTCATATTTCAAATATATTTAATGTTTGTGTATATTTCATTGGGGCTGTTGGGGTTACCCCCAGGGAGACCAAACACACATTCCTTTGAATATAAATATTTTTGATCCGTTCTTTTATATTCATATTTCAAGTATGTTTTAATTCTGATGCATTAAATGCCATTCCATTCATATTTCAAGAAATTGGTGTTCGGTACCCTCGGGGTAGCCCCAATAGCCCCAATGAAATATCATACACAAACATTAAATATATTTAAAATATGAAGAAAAAAAAGATCGGATCAAAAATACTGATATTTAAAGGAATAGAAAGAAAGGGGAGCTCATATTTGCGACCCACCGAAATGACAATTTTATTTTGCATGAATTGGTGTTCATGTTATGGCTAGTCCCTAGGGCCTTTAGGAAGGGAAGGGAGAGAAAGAAAAAAAATTGATGTTCATACCCTGATCAAAAAATACTTCATCGCAAAATCTGAGAATTTAATCCTTCGTTGAGTAATTTGCAAAAAAACATTCGCAAATCGCCAATTTCGATCAAATGTTGGCTGTCATGGTGGTTCGACGTAAGTTTTAATGGTCTAGATATGAATCCGTCGAGACACTTTGAAAAAAATCAATGGTTGCATCTTCCACTTCTTCTCCTGGCCATTCCATTTAAATTTTAACAATCCCTCAACCGATCCTTGTTGAAGACCTTTTTAACAATACGTAACCAAGATTTCAATTTTTTTTTTATCAAAAACTGGCAAATTGTGAATCTTTTATGCAAATTTGTCCTCGAAGGAATCCAAATTTCGCCGACAGAACGCCGGATCAGGATTTGTATTGTCAAAATCTATATTTCTAGACCAAAAAAAATTGTCATTTCGTCAAGTCGGAAATATGAGCTCCCCTCTAGGTCTAGAAGTGGTGTTTGGCCCCCTGGGGTTACTTCAAAAAGCCCCAATGAAATATCATACACATATGAAGAAAATAAAAGAAAACGGTTCAAAAATATTAATATTTGAAGAAATTGGTGTTTTAACCCTTGAGGTTAGTTCTCCTAAGGGTCCTAATTTTTAAAATCTCAAAATAATTATATATTGAAAAGACATTAACTGAATACTTGGCCAGAACTCTATTTCTGAGAGCTTAAAAATATTGTTCTCACAGTATAACTCTGGAGGTACACCGGTTTCTATCCCAGGGAGGACCTATTGGTATTTAGCAAAATTGTTTCAACCATACAGTTACAGTTAAGATATTGGTGCTAGTATACCCGAAATTTGCTTGACCTATCGTTTTTCGATGTTGGTAAATATTACATTCAAAGAGCGTCTGTGTCCGTATGGACCCATGTTGTTCAACGGAGAGTTAAAAACAAAAATGGCAGTTTAGAAATCTAATTAATAATTTTTTTACATTATTCAACAAGTAGTAAAAATTCACAAGTGAAATCTACTGAATTAGCTGTGAAACTCACCGAATTTAAGAAAAAGCCTGGACTACTGAATAAAATTGTTATTTTTGTTTACTACTCGATCGGATAACTTGATTCACTGGCAGGTTTTAATGTTTTAGGAATTTGGAAAGCCAATTTCATATTTAATTTTACCAAGTTATGCAATCATCTAATAAAATTATGGTGAAGATCAATTTTGAATTCTACCGAATTCTTCGGTGATTTAGGATTTTTCTTTAAACTGGTGAATCTCACAGCTAATTCTGTAACTTTCATTTAGCGTGTAGAGGTAACAAATAAGGGATATGGTCTCATATGAAGCGTCTCATCCAAAATACAACTTTGTGGAAATTTAAACCGAATCACAGAAGGTTACCAAATTAGTTGTGAAATTTATCGATTTAAACATAACGTTAAACAACATGGGTCCAAACGGACTTAGAAGCACTTTGCATGTAAAACTGACCAACCTAGGAAAAAGATAGGTCAAGCAAAATTTGGTATACCTGCACCAATGTTTTTATTTTCAGACAATACGGTTGAAAACCCCAGGGTCCTTTCTAAGTTAGGAACCGGTGCGCCTCCAGAATTATATTTAGAAAAAAAAGCTCACAAAAAAGAGTTCTGTCTTGAATCAAGTAATCTTCTAATGTCTTTTAAATATATAGGTAATTATTTTGAGACGTGAAAAAATAATCGGAACTCTTAAGGAAACTAACCGTAAGGGTTAGAATACCAATTTCTTCAAATATTAATATTTTTGAACCATTATTTTTTATTTTCTTTATATTTTATATATAAAGAACCAGGCCGATACGGCTTCAATGGTTTTTTTCTATGCCTCCGCTCCTAACGCTCTAGCGAGGGGGGTGCCATTAGGGTGGAAGTACTGATTATTGATAACGTTACTCTGATTTATTCTAAAAATTTATAATTTTTGGTCAATTGGGCTCTCATATGAATGGATCACGTGTCCTTTCTTGAGACAAAGAAAGTTCCGGATAGACGGATCGCCCAACGACTAACAGACGTCCACCCAAATTTGGTCGGAAATGACTCATAGGGGTCCAAAACGTGTTTTAAAGTTTATTTTCATTTATGGACCAAATGCATGACTTTCACTATCAGTTAAAGTAAAAAAAAGTTGGTATGTTTGTTCCTAAAGATGTCCTTAGTCAGTTTTCGGGGGTCACAAAAACAAATATTGACAAATGAAGGTTCAAAGATGAGACTACGCAGAAAAATAAAAATAAATTTGAAGCAAAAATGTCTTGTATCTCTGTTGAGTCGGACACTTTTCAGACCACCCTCCTACACTTCACGATATTCCTTTTTTTTGGGTTTCATACAAAATATTCTTAATTATCTCAGAAACCAATTATCCAATAGAAGTGGCTAAAGACGCAAATTGTTGGTAATTGAATTATCTAACCATTTCTAGAATACTTCAAGAGAATTAGAGCAAAAGGGACGAGCGTAGTTTTAAAAACCACTAATTTTACAAATTACTGGCCGTGTCATGTTTTTGAATTTCGAAGTTCATAAAAATTCGCTCTTTCTTAATTCCTACGACAGTTGTTGGAGATTTGAAATGGAATTAGTATTTTGGAAACGGTTTAATCGGAAAATCGTGATTATCGTATTGAGAGGGAGAAAGTAGAGGGATTGGTACGGTAAAATCAATGAACCTGAGACTACCCTAAAATTAAATTTAAGGAGCTCAACCAAGTATGTCCAACCTAGATTACACATTAAGCAAAAATTTCATTTCTTCATATTTTAGTGGGTGAAAATTCTATAGTTCAAATAATCGATGATATTTTTTTAAACCTTTGCATCTCAACGTATCATAACACTACCCTTCAAAAAATATTTTGGCAGAAGAATAGCCAAAGTTATTCGACAAAAGTTTGTCCAAAGTCCTCTATGTAAATTTGCCCAATTTTACCCATACAATTTGGCTGAATTGAAAATTTTCCGATTATTGTCTAATCTTTAATTTTTTCCTGTTAACCATTTTTTGCGTAAAAAATGCCAACAACAACAACAACAGCAACAAAGCTGTCGATTTGAACGATCCTTCAAAAAATAATAAATAAAGAACAATTATTGTCTAAAATATTTCCTCTATTTCATTGAAGTAGCGTGGTTTTCCATTCCCAACTTCATTCACTTGCCGTAGGTTTGCCAAAGTATTTAGCAAAACTTTGGCCAAATATTTTGCTTAAATTTTGGCTGAACACATTTTAAGCTAAATATTTGTGTTAATCGGGGGCTAAAGACTATTTTGTTAGCCAAAGTTAAGATAAAAAGTCCTAGAAAATTTAGGCCGAAATTTGTCCAAATAAGTACCCAAATTTTGCCCAAAATTTGGCCAAGTTTTCTTGCAGGGTACTATACCCTATACAAGCTGAAACGGAATATTTAGACAGCTAGTAAAATAAGCTGAATTCTGACAAAAAAGTTGAATACGACGGAACGGGCCCGTAAAAATTGTTCACTAACTGAGTTGGTAAACCATGTAGTACTGGACGGGTCGGTTACTTTTGAGATATCTGAGACATACGCTTTTTTAGTAATAATTTCAAAGGTAGCGATCTTTTGAAACTTTTATTACTGTTTTTTATTATTTATATTTACGGAATATTTTAACATAATTTACCTTTTTTCTTAAAATTTAATTGAATTTTTCAGATAATTTGTGTGGCGATAACAGCGCCAAAACCAAGAGAAATTAACTGGCTCGTCCAGTTAAAATGACAGAAAATTACGTTAAATTTACTAGACGATTTTTCAATTTTTACTGAATTTTCTATAAATTTTACTGATTTTTTTCATTTTTTGTATTTTGAAAAGTACTACTTTCGGTCATACTTGTTCATAGATCATAATATTTTTTTTCCAATTTTCAATAGAAAAGAATCAGTGAAAATTGCTAATTAATTCAGTGAAATTGACGGAATCGATCAGTAAATTTAACGGAACTTTTTGTCATTTTAACTGCACTAAAAAACAGTAATAACAGTTTCCAACTATCGTCATCTTCTGAGAGTTTCTGAAAAAAGGATTTATGTCTTCAATGGCTTAGTAGTATTTAGTTATTTTATTACTGAAAAATTTCATAGATACTTGCTTTCAACCAAATCAGTAAAATTAACTATACATTTTTCATGTGAAGGGATTAAAACGAGACTGCTTTTTTCTTGAAACATTCAATTATGTTTTGATAAATCAATTGAGTTCAAATCCAATAGCAATTTTTTGTGAAATGTATATCTTGATCTAATCTTGCATATTTTTTCTATGTTCAAATTCTATTCAAACCGAGTGAAATGGAAATAAAATATATGTATGCTAGAAAGAGCGCGACGATCTGGATACATAATTGTTGTATTTTGTTCTGTCTCTGCGTGGGTGGATTATTTTTCTTCACTTCCTTCAACATTAATTACTCCCTTCTCCAAACAAATCATATTACCCGACGGTAAAATAAGACGTGAGAACATCCTCACGGCTTTCAAGAGTATCTTAACGGATATGATTAAATGTAAATAATGTTAAGTATAATTGCAAAAATTAAGTGGTTTTAACAAGTTTAGAATAAAAGCTATTGATATTTTTGACTAATATTAAATTCATGTTAAAATTCTTATTTGTGCAACTAGGCATGAGAAAGCCATGATGAATTTTTTAAATGCAAACGTGAGGATGTCGTTAGGACGTTGAAATATGCATGAAATTGTCTTGGGCTACTGACGTGTTCTCACGGATTGTTTAATTTTAAGACGTGAGGAATGCGTTAGGTCGTTAAAATAATGTATGAAGTTCTCACTATTTTCTCACGCATTTCTCACAATATTCTACACGGTAGGAACCTATTGGATTTCCCGTAGGGATATGTGAATGAAGCACGTGACGTGACTACCATGTTATTTCAATAACATCTTTTAATTTCTAATGAAGTTGCGTGTAATGGGTCTTGACCTAGTACTAATAATACTAATATGTTAAATATTATAGCGAGAAAAATATCGTTTCGTATCTGAGGCTGTTCTTGTTTTTATTTAACTTTACTTTATTTGTAAAGATTACTTTTCTTCTTTTCTGTATTGATTCTTATACGATGCTGCAGCCACACATCATACATGCAAAGAAAATGTATACTGAATATATTGACAATTTTTAGATTGCATACTTTTTGTTGTTGGGTTTTGTAGGTAGGAATGTATGCTTGTGTGCACATAAAAATATGAAGAGCATAGAAGAGAACAGAACCGAGTTTGAAACTTAATTGAAGAAGTTGATGTCATATCATGATAAAAACCTTATTTGGGTATTTTTAAATGCCATTTTTATTCGAGACGTCAGCACAAAATATATTTTTTTGCTTGTAAATTGCTATTAAAATTTCAAAGTAAAATAAAGTTCATTTTCAGTTTAGTTTAGTTTTTTCTGCATTATGTTATGAACATTTATGATGGCTTTGTGCAGGTTTTGTATTTTATGATTGCAAAATTTTAATTTGATTCTTAAGTGATTCATTTTTATTTTTAGTCTACACAACACATACTTTTTTATTGCAGTTCATTTGCATTTCTAAATAATTTGTAATGTACTGTTTCTGGTGGGAACAGTAGAAATAAAGTCGGAACTCTGTATGTCCAAGGGTAACGGCAGAAAAAAATGCACGTCAATGACCCCGGTGACCTAATTTTGGGTGCTGATACTTTCCTTTAGTGATGTACTCAAAATGTACTTTAAATGTACTGCCTTGAAAAAATATGTACTCGCCTCCTTGAGGAGTTATACCAATTGGGGTGCCCCCCCAGGGGTGCAAAAATATTTTTATTTAAGGCAGTACATTAAAAGTAGATTTTATTTAGAGCCATCTGGCTTTTTTTTTAGGATATGCCCCCAGCGCCAATTGGTGTACTTCCCCAGGGGTGCAAGTACATGTTTTTTCAAGGCAGTTCATTCAAAGTACATTTCATTTACTACCATTTGGCATCATAAAATATTGCAAAATAATATATTTAGGAATGTGGAGACTTTTCCCGGGAAGTGGCTATAAGTATAGGTACTATAGGTTCCATAGGGCTGGAGTGCCAAAAAAATAAAGGCAGTACAATCAAAGTACATTTTGTTTGGAGCCATTTGGCATTAAATTTTTTTGAAAATATGAAATCAGGTCGCCAGGGGCATATGCCCCCAGCGCCAATTGGTGTACTTCCCCAGGGGTGCAAGAACATTTTTTTTCAAGGCAGTACTCAAAGTACATTTTGTTTAGAGCCATTTGGCTTCTTTTTTGAAAATATGAAATCAGGTCGCCAGTTTTTGGTGCATTTAGCCCCTATCTCCCCCATTAGAAAAGTACATAAAAGCGTAGAACGGAAAATTTCATTCCAATGACTGGAAATTATTAGATAAACTGATAGTCAGTTCGTGTCTTCCTATTACTTGTATATGTTTAAAAGCGGATACATTATAACCAGGCTAGCTAATAAGGCCTATAGTACCCTATTGAGACTAGGCGAGTCCTCATAATTCAGAGAACTTTCTAGGTATTAGTGGACCTACAGCTTATAGTGGATTCCAAACCACCAAACCTTTAATGGTAATGCTAATGAGTTACCAGCTCATTGAGCCCATCAGGTTGTGTTCAATTTTTGCTGCGAGGAAACCTCTTCGACATGAACACCATTCGAACGCCTTCTATCCTATACTTATGTTTTTGCAGCATGTATATTTTTGATAGAATGGCTCTGACGATGCACATGTGGAAGTTTACCTTGTTTACCCTATTATACATTAATAAAAGTGCACACTAAGTAATTTACCTTTTCGACAAAGATAAAAAAAAGCAAGTTAATTTTATCGCCACAGATTAGATTTGAACCCGTACCCTTGTGGTTCATAGGCAGTCGCTCTACCTATCAAGCCACCAAGGCAGTCAAAAACTATGCACTTATTAGCTTCTATTTAAAGGTTCTGGGTTTAATAGATATCTTTAATATTTGGGGTGGAATGTTTAGTGAAAATTTGCACTGCCTCTCGTACGAAGGCCTCAACGCTGGGCCATTCACTCAACGCCTGTGAAAAATCTGAAAATAAAACTAAATAGAGGATCAGTTGGGCAAACTACTCATCAGACTTATCATGCGAAGACTAAAAATTTAATGATAACTGCGTTAAAAGTAGAGTGAGGTTGTTGGGTTGTCTTTTACAAATTTAAAGTTCAATATCTCCAGTGTTACTCAACCGGTTTCTATAGGGCATCAAATCAAATCTTGGGGGTTTACTAAGAGTACTTCTCCTAATAATTGATTTTGAAAATGGCAACGGAGGAGCTCCAGTGGTTCTCTAGGTTCCAGTGTAAATTTTTTTCGCCGAAAAATTTAGTTTACATCTACACTAGGCTGGGCCGTTTTTTTATGTCAAAATTTCAAACCCTTTTTATCCAAAACGCCTAGTGGGTACAAGTTTTTTATGGATGTCAGCAACTCCCCTGATTTTTTGGAAATTTTTCTTTTGACCGTTTGGTACTCGCGGATTGACCTTGAAGTTTCCGGTCCTGGTAAAAAGTCCAAATTTTTTTATGTTTTTATTTTTCAATTTTCAATTTTTTGGGAATTCCAAAACGCCTAGTGCGGAAAAGTTGCTTATGTCAGCAACTCCCCTGATTTTTTTCAAAATTTTATTTTGACGTTTGGTACTCGCAGATTAACTTTAAAATTTTCCGGTTCTGGTAAAAAGTCAAAAAAAAAATAATATTTTTGTTTTTCAATTATATTTTTGAGGTGACCCTGTACAGGGTCTATCGACATTTTAACTTAAATATCATGTGGATGCTGTCGATCTCGACTATGTAGTAGACACGGTCTACATTTCAAAACAAAAAAATATCATGTTGGAACCTAGAGTACCTCTGGGGTCCCAAATTTCTCCTTTTAGAAAACAATTAATAGGAGGGGTATGAAGGGACAAATTTCAAAGATTAAGATTTGACCTTGTCGATGCTACCAAAACTACTTATTAGCACTAATCTTAAAGTCACCAAAAATATGCGTCTAAGGTTTTCCATAGTCGTAGTTGCAGAGAATGTGAAAGGCAGTCAGCTGTATGAACAATGTTCTAAAAAGATGACTGTTTAGTTTTCAGTGTCCTGTAATCATTGAAACCAGGCAACGTAATTTTGAGTTTTGGAATCCCTGGATGGATTTCCAGTAACTCTCATGCTTGTTGATTGTCCAAAATAGGTTCCAGGGCAGTTGGAGAAAGCTTTGTCAAGTCTTCCTGCATTCTAGAGTCAATTTAGTCGTTTGTCCAAATTCAGTGCCTTAAGGGAAGCCTGGCTATCTGAACAAAAAGAGCTACGACGTGAGGTAAACGAGTTATTCAAACAATGGTACAGTGGAAATTACAAAAGTTTCTGAAAAAAATGTACCCAAAAGAACGGAGACTTCTAAATGAAGGTCCATATAATAAATACCGGCCTCCACTAAACCTTGGCATCTGTGAAAAAGTTTGTACATTCTTCTGAAATGTTATCAAAAAGTTCGTTCAGCCACTCATCCCTGCCAGGGAATTCATTTGTTGGTTCAATTGTTAGCTGAGCTGTACCCAAATTCTTTCCTGGCCAGTGTCATGAGAACAGAGTATTAGAAAACTGGAGACACATAAAAGAACAACCTTCCTTTTGTAACTGTATGTGAAGATTTGTTGGAGTTGAGTGCATCACACCAGTTATGCTGATACACCCTCCAGCCTCTGTAGTTGGCTCAACTTTTTTTGCACCAAACATTGCTCTCATTAAAGCCATTGAAAATACTTGGGTCTGATTCAATCTTTTTATATCTTAAAAATAAATTAAGTTTTTCGGGACGAAATTTTCCTAGTTATTACGAGTTTTTAAGGCCCTCAAAAACATCAAATTCAACAGATGGTTCACCAGCTGAATTTTTACCAGCAATAGCTGTAAGTGCTCCTAAACGGTAGAGGTACTAAATATTTAGGAGGTGCAAGAGCGATGAGAATTGACATAATTATGCTCACTATCTACCCTATATCTTTTATCAAGTTATGTCCAAAAATTGAGTTTCAACAAAAGCAAGGCCGTAGACATCCAGACAATGTGAAAGTTGGTGCACGCCCCTAAATTGGCAAATAGCATAAAGTGCAGATTACGTGTAACTGCGATTACCTGATATATCAGTCATTTGTCATGCCAGTCAGGCTCCTGCTGGGCTGGACCCGAAATAAGGAGCGAGCAAAATCCAAGCCCGCAAGACGTGGCACTCTAATCTATAATATATTTTTTTATCATCTTGTTATTCGGTATCACCAAAGCCAAAATAATTTAATACAGCTTTCAGAAGTTTTGTCAGCAAAAGATTGATGAGAATGTCTCACTTTTTACGGTATTTTATTGAACAAGTTCATCGTGATATAAAAGTACTGAATTATATTTATTGGAAGCCAGTTAATCAAGCTTATCTCTAACACTCTTTTCCATAAATTATTTCCCACGCTACTTCACTCTCTGCTCGACACTTTCAGAGCAAAAACAAAACTCGTCTTAAATTACTCACCTTAAGAGAACAAAATCGAAAACCTGTTGAAAATTAATTTAATTAAATTTTAGACATTTTCTTCTATCACCACCATTCACATACCAACATATCAGCGGCTTTAATTTAAATTTAACAATTTCTCCGATGGTAACCAAGAAATAAATCAATTCAGAAACATATATTTTGATATATAATACTCAACTCCTACTCCTATTCCTATTCCCCAGATTTAATTCAATGAATTTTCTTTTTGAATATCTCCTCAAAATAATTTAAACAATTTTTAACGTTGGAAATTCCCCCGTTCTCCATTCCTATTTATTCTATTCTTGTATGTGTACATACTTTTATCTTTCTTCAGAGTTTTTGGAAAAAAATATGAAAATGTAAAACACTTTTCCTTTTCTTGCATACCAAACATCGGTTTATTCCACCATATGTTCTATTTCTCTTTCCCAAAAAATTTCCCATTAACAAGAAAATTGTTGTTCCACCAGCTGTCTTTCTTATATTTAATTTAATTATCACCTCTCTATGTTTACTAAGACGTGTGTCATAAGGGCAACCCTTTTTACTTGCTCCTTACAAAATAATTCTTAATGAGTATTTAATCAAAAGAATTACTTTATTTTATTATTTACTCACTCACGTTTGTGCCTAAATTAAGTAATTAAAAATTGTGTCCCTTTTATACCATCTTAACCCACCCCACGAA
>JXPH01002994.1:187-10978 GCA_001014845.1 Mochlonyx cinctipes | reverse complement strand
AATCATAAAAAATGAAGATGTAGCAACATCTGGACCAATTCAAAAAATATACTTGTTGAAAATTATTCTTTCTTCTTCTTCCTGCGTCCACTTATTTTACATTTATTTATTTTTCTGTAATTGTTTATGATATGATCTATTTTTTAATTATTTTTTTAACACCAAATGTTCTTTTTCTAGATTTTATGTACAGATAGGTTGGATAATTTTTTAATGTTTTTCTTCTCTCATGCCTCTTACTCTGATCTCCATCTTAATTAGATTTTATTTTATTTTATTAAATTTAACTTTAATTTTGGTCACCTGTTTATCGTGCTCTGAAATCTCATATTTATGGTTGAGCATAAAAATTGAAAATCAAAAAAATAAATATATATATTAAAAACCAATTGCAAGCTTGACTAAATTTGAATACAGTCAATTTAATCCAACACCGCGTAACATATTCCAGCCGCTTAAACCATCAACCCGTGACGATGACTGCTTTTAATATTATCGATTTAGATTTAATCAAACATGACGATATGAAAAAGTAAGCATTAAAAATGAGTCATTTACAAAATAAATTTGCCACCCACCCTCCCCAACATTTTCCAGCAGAATTAAAATCTTAGAAATTTTTTCCTTTGCTAAATTAAATCCAATTATTAAATTAGAGATTGTTCTTCTCTTGTCTCTATATTTATTAGAAACGAAGTTAATGAACCGAGACACTGACATTCATTTAAATAAGAAGAATCTTGTTATCATTTGATGAGATGAGGTTATCACCAACACACAAAAAAGTTCACCTACCTCTTTATAGCTTTCAACTCCCTGTCTTTTGAAGGGGGAAACGAAGTGAACCAAAAGATAAATCGAAGCTATTTTCGAATAATTTTTTTAAATTTAAATTTTGGCAAAGATTGTTTTTGCATTTCAACAAGCGACTGAAAAGGTCTACAGTTTGAGAGAAAAAGGAATGGATAGAAACTCATTTTGATGACGTGAACTCCAGATTTTTTAATACACGACTGTCAAATTCTGACCACAGTACAATTTTTTAGAGGGGGTCAGTTTCCCCATTTCCTATTTCGTGACATTCACTTTACCTTACTCCAGTGCCTGTAGCCTTATCATCGATTTTATTGTTAAAACCCTTGATTTTGTAGCTTAAGTAAAAATGTATTCAAACTTGAGTCTCTCTAAAATTTATTTAAAACACCTGCTAATTTGAAACGAATAAAAATGCAACAGTCAAAATCTGTAGTTATACTTTTTTCTAAACAAAATGCACTTAAACTTCAAAGTTACAACCAAATTAGATTATTTTGAATCGTAGTTCTTTTAGTACAAACTAGTACAGAGGCAGTTGCAAAGGGTTTTATAGCCAAGTCTCGACCCAATTCTTACTCTGATATTGCAATAGGTGTCCACACTTTATCTATCATTCAAAGTCTTACGCACAATTTCATTAGAAATCAAAAAATTAAGTCACGTGCTTAGTGCATCTAATTTGATTTGTTCAGAGAAGAGAGTAATTATTATCGAGGAGAGAGTGAAGAAAAGGAATCCGCAAATAATCTTCTCGCACGCGCTCTTCCTAGCATACAATTATTTTATTTTAGGTTTCACTAGTTTTGATTTATGTATAACAAGAAGTATTNTCACGTGCTTAGTGCATCTAATTTGATTTGTTCAGAGAAGAGAGTAATTATTATCGAGGAGAGAGTGAAGAAAAGGAATCCGCAAATAATCTTCTCGCACGCGCTCTTCCTAGCATACAATTATTTTATTTTAGGTTTCACTAGTTTTGATTTATGTATAACAAGAAGTATTTACAACGAAATACGAAATAATCCCACCCACGTTTGCAATCAAATAAGATAGTGTAATAAACATCAGGAAAATGCGTGTCGTCATCTCATGCGATGCGATAAAAAGAGAGGGTATAGAACTAAATATTTTTCTTAATTTTTTTTTTTCCTTAAACCTAAAGGCCCTAGGGACTAGCCATAACTGGGCCGAGAATAAATCATCATCATTGTTTGAAATTTGAGCTAAAATAGATCCATTTTCCCCATAGTTTAGCTTTTATAACATGTAATAGAAATTGTTAAAACTCATGTTTATTATTTTTTTTGAAAAATTAGAAGCACTTTCAAAAAAACCCAATAAAATTTGACTACCGCTTGAGTAGCTACAGATAGTGGAGACTGATATGATTGGCTGCCGAATCTCAAATGCCTTCAGTTGCAGCAACTTCAAAAATGTGCATTTTCGCCACTGAACAAAACAAAATAACAGCTTCCGAATACCGAATACTTCAACTTATCCCAACATTTTAGTAGAAAAAACTTCATTGAATAAATTGAGAATATAGGCAAGGAATTTTTTAATATTGGTTTCAGGTATCTGCCCTTGTGGCTTGATCGGTAGCGCGTTTGCCTATCAACCAGAGGGTACGGGTTCATATCCGACCCGGGACGATTGAATTAACTTTTTCCATCGTTGTTAAGAAGGTTAATTGCTTTGTGTGCGCTATTATAAAATTAAGTTCGAATGGCGTTGGTGTCGAAGAGGTTAGTCAGTTTCCTCGCAGCAAAAAATGAACATGACTTGATGGGCTCTATGAACTGGTAACATATTAGCATAACCATTAAAGTTGTGGTGGTTCGGAATCCACTATAAGCTGTAGGTTCACTAATACCTAGACAGTTCTCTGAAATATGAGGACTTGCCTGGTCCCAATAGGAAACTATAGGCCTTATTATATTATTATTATTCAAGTATCTACCATTAAAATTCTATCAATGGGATGAAAAACAAAACATATTTTCAGAAAAAAAGTGGTGGAAATAAGGCAATTTACCCTGTAGGATGATAGTAATATACAAGAAAGTCTAGTTTTTTATGTTATAGTTATAGATAAATAACTTTGCGTTTCAAATTAGCAACACTTTCCCATCGTGATAGATTTATTTATTTCTCTGAATCTATAAATGCAATCAACAATTTTCAAATTCTATTGAATTTAGATTACATAAAGCTTCAATCTAAAATAATAAACAAGGTGTTAACTGTTTTGGTTTAGGAGTATTAATGTTGCAAAGTCTAAATACATGGAATAGGTTTCAAGTAGCCTGTGCTTATGGTATATTTCTGATTTCCTATACAGTATACATATTCTGTAAAATTAAATTGAAAAACGAAAATTGAAAATAGGTTTGAAGTATTCAAGAGGATTGGATGCAGGTAAAATTAATTCACTGAGCTTTTTCTGTTATTTTCTTTTGACTTTTGATGTTTAAAGTAATTTACATGGAATAAAACACCTATACTACACATCTTCGACGTCGTCATGTATCGAGTAAAGTATAGAAAGAGAAAGTAATTTGTTCAATGATAGAGATAACCAAATAATTCTGGGTGAACATCATGCTAAAATATATCAAATAACTTGTTATTTTGAGATAGATAGAAGAGAGATTGTACATCATGTGGGTTTTATGTGCGAAACCAAAAGGGACAAGGACACATTTCTATATCTATAGCTAATGATTTTTATTTCTCTACACATTGCAATATTGATAACAGTTTGGGAGTGGAAATATAGGAGTGGAGACTATATACATGCCATTTAGATAAAAGGTTCTTTCTTCCTAATGTAAATTTTGTTGAGGCTTCATTTTCTTTTGGGTAATAACGCATGGTGATTTATGAAATGTTTTGCCCAAAACACCAGGCGTTACGAGTAATTTTAACAATATTTAGCATTTGATGATACTTGAAAACTAAGTGCTCTATTTCAGTTTAGATTAATCTTTAAGTCAATTTTTGTTTTTGTTTCTTTAAAATGTTGGATGTTGGCAACATAATTTCCGTTTATAAGACATAAAACGACCACCCAAATAAGAAAAAAATGCAAATATATCAAACTTTGATGTTCTAATTAAAACATCATATTTTTACTTTGCAGCCAGAGAGATTAACCGACAAGAAATTTTAACCAGTTTTTTTATCGAGATATAGAAGGCACTAAAAGTCGCCATCAAATCTTTTTGAATGGTGTCACCAAATTCTTTTCCGAGTAAAAGTTTTTTGCGTGGTAAACGACAACATGACTCTAATCAGGATTAAAATCGATTATCAAATAAAGTTATTTCAGAATTTGTCAACACCAAAAGTCTTTTTCTCGCGCTTTTTAGGAGTAATATTAATTATATGCAAAAAAATATGAATTTCTTTTTCTTCTTTTGAACTTTATTCTCATTTTAATTATTCTAATCGAATTCGTTACTAAACTTTTTTCATTTCATCTCTTCTTCTCTATAATAAATTAATGAATGTTTTAAGAAAAATGTGTACCTAATTATCAAAACTCAATTAATTAACGTTTGTAACATTTGTTCCCAAAACTAGTTTTCTTTCGAAGACGAAGGTAGGTAGGTAGCACAGAAAGTCAAATTGAATTAAATAACTTCTAACAATATTTTTTTTCGACGCTCCACATTCTCTTATATTGCTTAGGCTGTTGTATAGGGGGAGCAAATCTGAATATTATAACTAAGGCAATTAAACTATAAAACTATGAAAATGACAAATTAATCCTAAATCATCCTCATCCTTTTTCTTTACATCATCTCCCGCATTTTCAAAACTGTATACATCATTTTTGGATTAAGATTTGAATTTTTAATGTGACAGGCTTATAATTCGAGATTTTCCTTGTAAAGTTAGTGGTTAGGTTAGGCAGGGGTTGAAATCGTGCGAATGAACAGGTTTGAGATTAAGATTTTTAATTGAGGATTATTTGTTGAAAAGAGAAAAGTTTTTGTGTCAGTTTTAATTAAAGTAGAAGGAGTTTTTAATACCTAGATTCTTTGGTAAATTTTATTTTTTTCTACGCTCTCACAAAATCAAATTTAGCTGAAAAGGTCTGAATTTTTAAAATTTTAACCGAACTTTAGATAAAATATGATTAATTTTATACATTTTCAAGAATAAATCGATTGCCTAGCTTAAATTTTTAATAAAAAATCAGGAATTCAAAGTTCAGTAATTTTTACTGAGTTAGGTATGGTATAAGTTTTAGTATCTGAAGAAGAGTACCGGATCTACCCTCGTGAAAGTGTTTGAAAGCTGAATCCAATTATTAAAATACTGGTTTATTACAAGACTTAAGAATTTAGGGCACTTTTTCTCAATTTTGGAGACATAGCGGGAAAGAAGAGGGTAATGTCTTCTGAGACTTAAAAAAATATTTTAGCTTTCCTTTCCTTCTCCCACAATATCTGTAAATAGAACAGAAAAGCTTACGTATTCAGTGGAATGGCAAAAAATTTGGTTCTTCGGGAAAAGTTGCTCTAAATGGTCTGAAACGTGAAAAACATCAAAAAAAATTCTGTCTGTGTGTCTGCACGATAACTAACGTAAATTTCAACCGATTTAGCTGAGATTTTTCTCAACAAAAGTACAGACTAGTTTTTTAATGGGCCAAAGCCGGCCTCGAGGTCTGGAGTCCCCATACAAACTTACCAGAATTTTCCAGAAACCTTGAGTTCTAATGAACGGAATGAGCTCAAATTTGGAACACAATCTTGTAATCAGTATCCAAAACCAGTTACCAAAATGTTCGACCCTTGGAAGTCGACATCTGGGGGCTCTTGTATACCAGGAACTTCAACAATTCTTGAGTTCTAGTGATCGGAACGAACTAATATTTGAAATATAAGCTTTTGTTAAGTGCGCAAAAACTGTTCCTGTGCTAAGTTTAGGATAATATCATCTGTAGTAGATGCTTTAAATTATCATACTTTCTTGGATAACTCTGTAAATACTTTTTCGATGCTCTTCCAAATTTGCAATTATTATTTTTATCCAAGTCCAAAACCAGCTCCTACCATAAAATATGCAGTAAGTAAAAAAATAAGAGCTTAGCTTATAAAAGCCACTTAGTGGTTTCGAACATTTTTTAGTACGTTTCAAATAGTTTTATAATTCTAAAATTGTAATTCTGGTTAGAATCAAAAATAAAATGTTTTCAAAAATTACAATGTACTAAAGTGAAAAAACCCGCCAATCTGGAGGGTGGTTTTTAACAACGGATAATGTATATGTTTTGCAACTCTTAACATTATGTGAGAAAGCTGTCCTGGGTCTGAGAAGAGAACACTTGGGAACAGACCCCGATGACGCCGATTGTATACAAACCGGCTCGGGTGGCAAATTAATATCTTATTGAGCAACAAGTCAGTCCTACTTCAGAATATTATATTTATGATTAAAAACTACAAGTAGCGTCATATATTCAACCCTTATAACTGAACAAAAAAATCGTGAAAAATTAGCGTTAGCATAAACCTAACTAAAAAAAGATGGTTTACTCCAAATTTGAACATCTTTTTGACCAGAAACTATGGTCGAATGTATGAATCCGATTGTAGTTTTCAATTATATCTCCTACAATTTGCTCAATAAAATAGTGATTTGCCACCCAAGCCACTTATAAGGGGGAGGAGTGGCATCGGAGTCTGCCTGGGAATGTTCTTAAGGTTTTCGTATTTCAGGTGCTTCTAGATTTAATTTTGTTCTTAAAATTCAGCAATTAAAATATTTTCTTCTTCTACTCTTGCGATAAACCCGAAAAAGGCATGAAAATCGCAGAATTTATTTCATTAGAAGGGAGTCCAGATGTTCTAGAAAACTGTTTATTTTTCTCTACCCAATTTCTTCTCGAAAACCAACAATAAAAATGATAATTTTCTTAATCACATTTAAATCTTCGAAATCAATTGATTAAAAAGTTAAAACATGTAAACCCCAAAAATATAAAGACCTAAAAATAAAATCCAAATGGATTATAATCCTAATAACCACTTAATCCACTATTAGGTTAGGTGTATGGATATTAATTTGTAATAAATAATATTGTTTTACAAATCCCAAAAATATTATCAACCCCTACTTTAAAAAAAGTGCTTTAAATCTGGGGTAAATCCCTGCTGGCCAATAAACTTAAAAGGCCATAACTTTAAATTTTGTGAAAATGTGTGCTCTCCTCTTCCATTAGGCAAGTGTAGGCAGAAGGCACCTCTCGAACATGGAATGGAATGGAATGATGACAGCATCTAAAAGTGTTTTTAATTATTCATAAAATTTATATGAAGATTAATTGAATAATAAAAAGGTTTTTCTGTAATCCCCGGCGAGCAGTTTAGGGTCATTTTCATTTAATTACCGAAGCATGAAAGATTTTATTTGATGATTATTTCCGATTCTTCTCAAAGAGACGAAAAATAAAAATAAATGTATAAACCTGCCGCACAGCACCATATAACGATAGTTCGGGTTTGAACTAAATGCCATAAAAGTCAGGTTCAATCATGTGGAAATATGGTTACGGAAAACATTTTTTTTTTATTCTATTTCATTTTATTTTTCTTTTCATTTCTTCTCCCATTGTCTCTGGCTTTGAAATCGCAACAGAAGAAGAAGTACGATAGAGCTCTATAGGTATAAAGTATAGCCAGCAAAGTCAAAGTAAAAAGCTAAAGAGCTCTCTGCTTTGCTGTGTGTGCTGCTGCAGAGTAATCGATTACAAAACGATTCCAATATAATCGTCTATTGATGCGTCCATAATCATTTTCCTTTTCTTTATTTTTACGCTTGAACATTATCAGATTAATGTCAGAATTTGGAGAATTTCTTTCAGTTTTCTCCTCTATAATATATATAATATATACATCGCTTATCTATGGATGGGACGAGCGAGCGTCGTCGTCGACATTGGCGTCGTAGTGGGAGAAAAAGCTTATCTTGTCGTCTTATCCTTATGCTTGAGTATTATTTCTGTATTTTAGGAGGAATGAATTTCTAGAATGAATCATCAAAATTTAGAGCTCCATCAAAGAACATTAAACCTCATACGGGGTTTAATCAAATAGCAAACAGACAAAAATGATGCCAATAAAAAGCAAACAAACTAACAATCTATAAATTTTTTCCATCATCCCACCTCGCTCCGCTCAGAGTAGGTTTTGTTTGGTTTGGTTTTGCTTTTGTTTTGGGTTCTGCATTCAATTCTGTTTGAAAGATGAAATCAAAAAGTTATTCCACTCGATGCGGTTCCTCTTTCCGCATCAAGGGTTTGGGAGGTCAGGGAGTGGCGAAAAAGCACCTGTTAAAACTAATTAAAATAAAATAAAAACAAGATGATGAATTTATCGTTTCGTTGGAGATGGTTTTAAGTAGCTCAGGATAATCTCCCCGCTTCTTTTATCCTTCTCTGAAATGAACTGTACTGAAGATTTCCATAAAAGCAGAATATTTATATATTCATTTGAGAGAAAAAAAAAGAAAAGAACCATTTAGCGAATAATTAAGGCAGGAGTACAGGGGTTACGGTTAATTAAAAATTATTAAAAATGCTATTTTTATTGCCTCTTAATTAAAAGGGTCATGAAATATTATTTTTTTCACAATAAAACATTGAAAATTGTTTCCCTTTTTTCTATGTAAATTTGCATTTGAATATAGTTAAGTATCATTTCTTCTCTTCCATACTACTGGGTACAATATTCCATCACCATTCCAGAGCCGGTACAATTTTCTATATAGCCTGAGAAACTTGTGCAAAAGTGGTTACAGTATTATAAAGTTTATAATAGGACGAGTTTAAAGTTTGTAATAATAATATTTTATAATTTGGAGCAATTCTTCTCGTTAATTTTAAATAGAAAACATGTTAAAATGTTTATCGTGAGTTTCTGACCTTAATACGTTAACAGCATTATGAATTGTAACCTGCTCACAATAAGTCCAAACAAAGCGCCTGGTATTTTGTACAAATAAAGGCAATAAATTTGCATAAATTACAAGATTAGACACGCTTTTTTCAGTTTTTATATCACTACGTTTAACATAAATCAATTTCCACATAATAAATGTTGCTTTTGGCTATTAATAATTTAAATTTAAAGCCATAATTAATCAAATTTTAATCAAAACCACACACTATTTATGTAAAATAATAAATTTGAAATCTAGTCTTTTGTTGCTGAAATGAAATGATAATGGGACAGAGTCTTCAATTTATATGGCCGCGGTCTAAACATCGTTAACGTTTAAAAATACCGGAAAGACAACTATACAAAATAACATCGATATTGTAATTTTTTTATAAAAAAATTGTTCTATTGATAAAAAAAACTCCAAAGAAAATTTGAAGAAAATCAGTCAACTTTTGGAATGAGCTATCGCCGGTTGAAAGTTTGGTTCCTTTGCTTTAGGACCTTTTTCAAATAAATGATTACCTATAAAAAAAACATAGGGAACCACAAGGTGGATTATGTAGCTTTTCATCATATTTATTCTATACTTTGTGATAGGAACTGGATTTGGACTTCGACAAAGATGATATGTGCAAATTTTGAAGAGGATCGGAAAAGTATTTACAGAGTTATCCAAGAAAGTCTGATTATTGGAAGCACCAGGAATGGATAATATTATCCCACATTTAGCATAGGAACTATTCTTAAGCAGTTGCCATATGTTTATATGCCAAACTTGAGCTTATTCCGATCACGGGAATTCAAGAATTCTGGAAGTTATTGGTATGTGAGAGCCCACAGATCCCGATGTCTCAGGCTTAAGCTTTTTAAGACTCTGTTCTTGGATACTTGCCTGAAGGTTATAATCCGAATTTGAGTTCATTCCGATCACTAGAACTTGAGAATTCTGGAAGTTCCTGGCTACGAACCTTCAGATCCCGATGTCCCATTGCTTAATTTTTTTTAGGAACTGTTCTGGGATACTTACCAAAAGCTTATATTCCAAATAGAGCTCATTCCGATCGTTAGATCTCAAGATTTCTGGAAAATTCTGGTGATTTTGTTTGGGAACTTCTCGATGCCGTGGTCCGATTCAGCCCGTCTACGAACATCCTTACTATTGAAAAAAAGCATTCAAACCAAATTTCATCAAAATCGGTTGAAATTTACTTAAAATCCATTCCTACGGAAATTAATATGATTTTGTTACACTTGTCCGAATGCGATGGGTGGAATGTCATATGGCCGAATCCCATTTGACCGAAAGAAAAATGTTTTTTGAACATTTTGCCGAATCATAAAAAAATATTTGGGACATTTGGCCGAAATAGAAAAAAATTACATACAAAAAGTCTTTGAAAAAAGGATGCATTATGTGAAATTTTGTAATCATCGGCAAAAATAACTTTCTTAACTAAAATTCATAATGAAATTAAAAAAAGGTTGCATTGTGTGCAATAATGTTGATTTTATTATGTGGGGTTTTTTAATGATCACAAAAATAGCTTTCTTTAACTAAAATTCATAATCAATTAGAGAAACAAGGGTGCATTGTATGCAATAATGTTAATTTTACTACATCCTAATCACCATGGCTGTAAAAGGTGCGTCGAGTGTTGGAGCACTATTTCTAGTTCACCAATATGATTGATTAATATGATTGATATGATTGATACAATGATTCAGCCCATTGAATTTAACAGCATAAAATCGAACCAAAGTGGGTGAACTAGAAATTGTGCTGCAACAATCGATGCACCTCCATGCTGGTCGCACACAAAAATTTCCAGATAAAAGGGTGCATGATGTGGGGTTTTTTAATTATCGGCAAAAANTGTGTGCAATAATATTAGTTTTACTGTATCGTAACGTAACCACATGCAAAAATTCTTTGAAGAAAGGGTGCATTATATGGGGTTTTCTAATTAAAAATAAGTTATAAATTTATTTTTTTTATTTCGGCCACATGTCCCAAATATTT
>JXPH01002980.1:0-11361 GCA_001014845.1 Mochlonyx cinctipes | reverse complement strand
TTTATTTGGGTGACTTTCATTTTTGGACCAAATGCATGACTTTGACTTTCAGCTAACGTAAAATTGGTCAGTTTCATGCCCTGACCTTTCTGGCAAAGTTTAGAATTTGAACTAAAAATAATAGTTAAAACTCGAACTAAAATTAATTAGACTTTCCCTGGATTTCGGTGAAACGAACTAAAGTTTTAGTTTACAGACTTATCTGTCTGTGATTGGGACGCTCAGATAGAATGATCCGCAGGGTATTTAAACATTTTTGTCAAAAGAATCTGGTAAACGTTTACAGAGTTATCCAAAAAAGCATAGTATTTGGAACGTACGATATTTTTCAATATATATATATGTAAGAATGGGATGTTGAATGTTCTTGCATACTTACTAAAAAATTTGTTTTAAATTTCAATTTATTCCAATAACTAGAACTGAAAATTTCTAGCAGTTCTTGGTAGATAGAAGCCCTCAGATGTTGATGTCTTAAGACCAATTTTTTTGATACTTACACTGATAGTTTTCTTTTTTTGCAAATTTAGATCACGCATTTCAAATAAAATTCGATCTAGTTTTGAAGGTTATTTTACCTAAAATGAGAAGTTAAAAGATCTGAAATAATGAGATCGTTGAATTGATGTATATAATAATGATTTTTTATTCATTACTTCAATTTCACCATTCTTAAGAACCGATCTCATTGAAAACGTGGTATTTTGAACAATTGCTCTATTATTTAGAGCGTTCTGTGTACATACGAGCGCTAGGACTCAAACTTTCTGGAAGTTCCTGATACATAGGAGCCTTCAAATCCCGATGTCCTAGGACCAAATTTTTTCAAATAATTAAAATAACTTGCATAATAATACAGCAATGCCAATACCTTAATTCTTTTTATTCAACACCACCGATGAAAAGAAAGGACGTTATTGGAATAACATGTAAAATATTGCTAATAGCTATAATGAAACATGATTTAATTTACTTACATTTTTATTTTATTTTCGCCTCTCTTCTTCTTTTCTCTTCTCTTGCTTGCTCATTGGAACGAAATCGAATTGAAATGAAAACTTTCAGAGCTTCTACATTTTTGAGGTTTTCTCTTTTAATCCTGGAAATTAAATAATTTTGATATTTTATGTTCATTGTTGTTAAAATGCTGGCTGCTGATAATCTCATAAAAATATCATGTTTCTCGAAAATTAAGAGAGAATGAAAAGTTACGACAAAATGTGGGGCGAGAGTGTGGATTGAATGTGAGTGTGGATTTTAGGGATTCAATGGTTTTGTTTTTGAGGAAAATTAGTTAGGCTGGGTATGAGCAGACTCCAATGCTGTATAAAAAATAATGTTGGTGGCTCAGACAGCTATGGCGTTCTATAAATATAATTTTATGCTAAGTGTGATTTTGACGCTGTGGGATTCTACAGGAACTCGGTGATATTTGTTATTCTGGAACTTGAGCCACTTGGATTTTCAATAAGGTACTGTAGCTAAAGTATTCAGCTCCCTAGTTTCAATTATTTTTGGATAGGTCTCACTGTGTGATCACATTGTATCCCCACGAATTAATTCATGCTAAATAAAGCTTTTAAAGGATTATAAAATACAATAAAAATATAAAAACATGAATGGAAACGCTTTAAAAATAATTTATATCAGCATTGAAGTTGGAAATGAATGATGAATATTTAATTTAGTCTCTTTTTCCTCTGAATCTGATAGGTGTCACTTGAAAAACCAGCTCCACTCAAAAAGATATTTATTCATTCCATAATTAATTATTTTATTGTTATTGTTTTCAATTTTATTTAAGCCGAAAACAGCCTTAATTTCAATCCGTCTGTCTCTATCACTTCTCGAACATGAAAGTATCACTGGTGATACTTCAAGTAAAAGTTTCAAATTTATATATTTACAATAAAAGCCCATCTCTTACCTGCCAAAATTTACAATTCAAAAACAGTCTCTAAAATTTGAATGGCGTCTTATCGTGAAAAAGAATGGCCACATAAGTTATACGAATCGTTCTTATTCCCGGGTGGAGTCTTGGCACTACTTGATGTTGGCAGTCAAATTACAGAGGGATATTGTTGTTTAGCTTTTTGTGTGTGCCTCCACTCGCAACGTCACTCCGGCTTTTATCCTATGTCTCCGCTCGAAACATGACTCTGGCCAATTTAATGTAGGCAATCGAGTTCAATGTTGTCGAAGATGATTTAACAAATGTCAACTATTTTGAGTAAATTCTGTCCGAGTTATTAAAGAATTTCTAGTCGTTAGAATGGATTGCTGGTTAAAATTTACACGAGTTATCGTGTTGACCCACTTAGTTACACCGATTATTGATTGAGAAAAGTGTATCTAGATATATTCTATTCTATTCTAGTGCCACGGGTCTGCCAGAGATAGTGATATTATTTCTATTCCATTTCTGCGAGTAGAGGCCGCCAGTTCTAGCGTACCCTATCACACCCATTAATTTAGAACACCTCCTGGTTAGAACGCAGTCTACCTCATTTATATGTAGCCATTAATTTAAGAGATCCTGTCGTCTTTGAACTCCTTTGAAACTTCACAACTAAAAGTTAAAAATAGCCAGGCCTATTGTACAGCAAGGTTATACTAATGACATCGTCAGACTGATAGATTTTTTTTTTGGATAAATTTAAATCACGCATTTCAAATAAAGTTCGCTGCTCTGATCTATTCTTGTAAGTTCTTCTATCTAAAATGAGGAGTTAAAAGATCTAAAATAATGAGATCGTTGAATTGAAATACATCAATAATGTTTTTCTCATCCAATTAAAATAGTTCAAAAATTCTTTAGTTACGTACAATATCACCATTTTTAAGATATGATATCATTAAAAAAGTGGGCTCGGTGTTACGCGTATTTTGAGCAATTTATCTATTATTTAGATCGCTTGTTTTTTTGTGCATTCAATGGAAGTTTCCTAATAAGACTAAGACAAGACTTTGCGCAGTTCTTGAAGAGAGTAGAACCTTCTGAATCTTACAACGCTTTTGAGTAACATTTTAGTGCTAGTGAGGGTGTTAGTTCCTAGGTTTGGAGTTAGTTTTGAGATTTGCTAAGTGAGATTTATGTTATGTTAGTAAGTAGAATATGGCTAAGTATTTGCCGTGTTTGCATTCCATTTTCTAAAGAACGTTCGTGTCTATGCAATCATATAGCGTACCGTTAATAGTAGTCTTGCTGCTCTCTGAAAAATTCATACAATCGGTATCACATCATGTTCCAAGGAATATGTGTCTAGTTCTAGATATGTTAACCAAAAATTAAGAAAATGCATACAATTTTTACAATGTCTATCAAGATATTAGAATGTGTCGTAAAAAATAACAATATGTATCAAAATATCGCACTGTGCTCAATGAATGTTTGCTACATTTTGACAATGTATACCAAAAACAAACTCCAGTGCCCTTAAGGTGGCCTCTAACCCCCATGAGAATCCTTACCCCATATTGATCCCCATGGTGGTCGCATGTTAACCACATGATGGCCTTCCATGATAGTCTTCCAATTCTATTTACCTCCTTGCCCGGTAACATATCTGCTTTTACCGGAATCTGCCTGAGTTGTGATCGTTCTTTCTCGAAATTGCTACACAAACAATGCAAGAATAAGAATTTGTAGCAAAACTCAATAATAATTTGATACACATTGAAAAAATTGTAACACAAAATTGAAAAGTCTCAAGTTTAATACAATTTCTTAAAATTTGTTCTACAACACAACTATTTGAAACACAGTTCAAATATTTGAAATACAAATTAAATTTTTGATACACAACTCAAGAATTTTATAAGGATGTGAGAATTTGGAATCAAAAAAAAGAAATTGAAGAAATTTCACTTTCACTTTTAAAGCGTTGAAACTACTTGAAACACTGTGTTTTTGCAAGAGAAACGATGACTTTCGGCTGCAGTTTTCTTTGTAAAAAAGTGACTCAGCAAAACTTTCCGTAAATGCTGTTTTTCACCAATTTTCAAAATTTTCCATGTTTGAAAAATATATGATGCGACAAGTAAATCAAACACTGTNCTTTTAAAGCGTTGAAACTACTTGAAACACTGTGTTTTTGCAAGAGAAACGATGACTTTCGGCTGCAGTTTTCTTTGTAAAAAAGTGACTCAGCAAAACTTTCCGTAAATGCTGTTTTTCACCAATTTTCAAAATTTTCCATGTTTGAAAAATATATGATGCGACAAGTAAATCAAACACTGTTGAGTGATTTTGATAGCTTATGAATAGAGCTTCAAAATGACATGTATATGTCAATGATTTGCTACAGCGCATACACAAGTGTTGACATTCAGTGTCAAATTCTGGTTTTTGAGTTATAGACCCAATACATCAACATCAAATTTACAAATTGTTCATTAGCAACGACTACACGTAGTAAACGCGTTCGGCGGAGCGTAAGATCCGAAGTTCAAATCTCGGCATAGGCAATTTTTTTATTCTATAGGTAGTTAGTTTTGCGATTTGGGATTTTTTATTCAGTGTTGTGTAGGGCATATAAAAAACAGTTTCATGTTACCGAAAAAGTCGGAAACTTGTGGAAAATAAAACCATTATCGTAAAAATTGAATTTATTTTCATGTCCTAAATTTATTTTTAGTAGCAAAAAATATAAAAAATAAAATAAATTTATGATTAAAATACAGTATTTTTTTTTATTTTTAAATAAAAATATCGAGTTTTGTAATTAAGATGCAAAACACAAGAAACAATATTTGTAAAAAAAAATGTTTTAACATTTTAATAAAGACATTAAATGATTAATCGATTAATGATGATTATTTTTTATATAATTTAATGATTTTTTACTTTTAAAACAGCACTTCAAAGTCAGAGACACAGACAGGAGTGTATAATCGGTTTAAAATTAAAATAAAAGACCGTCTTTTTTATTCTGTAAAATAAAAGTTTTAAAAGATAAAAATATACTTTTTAATGCTCACCGTATTTTGATAGAGAGAATTCTAAAAAAAGGAATTTCATTGCAAAAAATATTAATATGCTGCACAAATGCAATTGCAGAAATAATATTAAAAAATAAACGATGAAGTTTAGACACAACAGCATTTTAACAGCTTGTACAATTAATATCATTAACAATATAATAGTTTTATAGTAATCATCCTCATAGCCATAATTATCTTTATTATTATTATCATTCTCGTTGTTTTGTCGCTGGGAAATTGAGAAATCGAAGGCTTTTATGTTGCTTAACGTATTTAATTGCATTTTGATCAAAAGGATTGTACGTAAAAGATAAAAAATTATATTTTTTGTTCTTCTTGTAGGTATTATGCAGTCAATTGATATTCTCCCAACCTCCTTCTCGCCATCTTGTTAATCTTCTTCTCTAATATAGAATAATCTGCTTATGAACAGAAAACTTTTCAGAAACTTTACTAAAATTAGTTCATTACTGTGGTATAATAAATCCAATTGTTATTAGAATGGAAGTTTGTCTTTCAAACTAAAACCTTGAAACTTTAGCATGTGATGATTTTCAGGTTTTCGTCTGAAAATTTTATATGCATTGTATGCAAAGCAGGCAGGCAGGCAGACAGTCTTTTGGAGTAAACTTCACTCCAAACGAAACTAAAACTAAACTAATAACAATATTCAAAATTTGTTCTGGAAACTTATTCAATTTCAATTTCTCATAATCCTAAATGAGTTTGTCTTGTTGGGTAAATGATGCGCTTTGAAATTATTATTAAAATTACATCAATCCAGTACGCAATCACTTGAGATAACGACTCAGCTGGAAAAATTTAATCAAAAACCATATCCAACTATTTCTTGTATAAGATTAAAACTATACATCGGGACCTCGGATGAATAGCATTTTAAGTGAAAGAAGAGGGCCAGCGGGACAAAAAAAATCAGAAATCAGAAACATCAATCGAATTAAAATGATCAAATCGGTTCAAAACCGACTGAAATCGGATAAAACCCGATTATAATAATAATTCATCAGTTTTTCCTATTATATCTATAGAAAAAGAAAAACTTACGTATGCAATAAAATTTTAAAAATTTAATTAAGAAAATAAATGTATACGTGTGTGGCTGTGTGTTTGTATGTTCAATAACTCGTGTAAACCGATTTGGCTTTAGTTTTGTGTACAGGCTTTTCTCAACAAAAGAGCAACAAAAACAAGCCATAAGAAATTATACTGTGAGCGAGATTGGAATCACTAGATTTTGCTGAAGATAAAAGTGAGCTAGCCCATTAGCTAGTGGACATGCAACATAAAGTGAACGACCTAGAACAAAGATCTGCTAAAGTTGAGCTGAAAATCAACGTGANGAGCTAGCACATAAGCTAGTGGACATGCAACATAAAGTGAACGACCTAGAACAAAGATCTGCTAAAGTTGAGCTGAAAATCAACGTGAGCAAGGCGAAAGTAATGCACAGACTCCAATTTTCCTTTAATGCTCGCCAACAAACCGCAAAAAGCCAGTAACGGAATTCCAGTATCTGGGGAGTATTGTTAGCGAAGACGACGGTGCAGCTAAAGATGTTGAAACCAGGATTAAAAAAGGACGTGGTGCATTCATTGTCCTTAATCGTATATGGCGCTCTTCGATCTATAGCACCAGAACTAAAATCAAAATATTTAGATCATACGTACTGTCTGTACTGTTATATGTTTGTGAGACCTGGCTCGTTACAGAAGACATAAAATGAAAAATACAAGTCTTCGTCAACCGTTGTTTTCACAAAATCTTACGTATCTTTTGGCCACGCCGCATTACTAATGTGGCAAAGAATTGAACAGAAATATATCAATCTGCAAATACGTAGGACACAATTTGGTTTGATAGGGCACACTCTCAGGAAAAGTCCCGAAGAAGTTTGTCACCAAGCACTTGTGTATAACCCAGAAGGTAGCATAAGAAGAGAACGAATGCTTGGGCAGTCCAAAGTGGCAGCTCTTCGCTAACAATATATGGGACTTGAAGCAAGTGGCACTCCGATGTACGTAATGGCGACTTTTTATGGATGGCCTATTCTCTTAGAGGCGAAAAGTAAGTAAGTAAGTCTCCAAAAACGTTTCTAAACAAGTTTGACCTTGGGACTTCGGGATCTATCTGAAGGCTATGTACGTACAAGGAGTTTCGGAATTCTTGAAGTCAGGTATTCGGAATTAGCTCAAATTTGGAATGTAAGCTTTGGTAGGTGCCCAAGTACATTTCCTATGCCAAATTTAGTATATCACCCGTTCCTGGTGCTTCCAACTACCAGACTTTTGGATAGCTCTGTAAATAGCTTTCAGGTCTTCTTCAAAGTTCCCACATACGTATGATCTTTGGCCAAGTCTAAATCCAGTTCTCATCATAAACTATACAATCAATAAAAAAACAGGCCAATACGGCTTCATGACTTTAACTTCTATAGTTTTTTTTTCTATGCCTCCGCTCCTTACGTCGCTCCGGCTAATTAGAGGTTCCATTAGGGGGATGACTAATTAGATTAATGATGACGTCACTTTGTATTATTATAAAAATTCATCATTTTTGGTATAAAAATGTCATCTTTGTATGGGAGCCCACTGAAGCTTTTTATTGGGTAATGGGTATCAATGGCCAAAATTTAAAAAAAATCATTAATAAATATGTGTAAGTTGTTTTTTTCAATAAAATGAAGAACTTTTGTATGGAAGCACACAGAAGCCTTTGTCCGATTGGGCTTTAAATTGGTAGGCATAAATTGGATACCAATACAAAAAAAACTTATAAAATGTGTGAGTTATATCGGTTTTATCGATATAATGACGAACTTTTGTATGGGAGCACACAGAAGCCTTTGTCGGATTGAGCTCTCGTATGAATGGTTCACGTATCCTTATTAAACGAATACATTCTACTAAATTTCAGCTTGATCTGACAAACCGTCTCGGAGTTTTCTTGAAACAAAAAAAGTTTACGAAAAACTGTCGACGGATCTCGGGATCGCCCAACCGACTAACAGACGTCCAACCAATTTTGGCCGGAAAATGATTCCTAGAGGTCCAAAACGTGTTTTAAAATTTATTTGGGCGATTTTCATTTTTGGACCAAATGCATGACTTTCACTTCTAGAAGTTAAAGTAAAAAGATAGCAACATCAATTTTTCTCATTAATTTAGTTAAAAATCAATTGAAAATGTGTTATATGGCTTTTTATACTAAAAGGACAAGAACTTTGCTTATTTAAAAAAGCCGATAAGAGAACAATAAGGAACAATCAATTGTGATATCCTTGTCCTACAAGTAACCCCAACGCCAGAACTCTCATACCTGACTCAGTGAAAAGAAAGCTTTCACAAAAATCAAGACAATTCTCATTAAACAAGGTGTGCACATGTAGGGTAATAACTAAAAATAAGTAGAACAAATCTGGAAATATTTATAACACTAAATTTGTTTATTGATGGATTATTTTGTAACTAGAATTTCAATTAAATAACAGTAGAAGGTACAGTTAAAATATGTATGCTGTTTGAGACGCTGCCTATAAGGTTTAACGCATCCGAAAATCCACCAAACAAAATCATCTCACCAGTTCCATTGACCATCGTTGAACGCCGGATTTTATCAGGCGCTCCTGCCAAAATACCATTATCTTTTGTCTCTAGCCACTCAATGCAAGGTTCAGTAGTAGAGAGAACTTTGGAAATATCGCATACGAATATGCAAGCTCCATTTGGTGTTGGTCCTAAAACTATTAATTTTGATTCCACTTTGCAAATTGGAGAACAAAATATCTGTGCTTGAAAGTTTTTGTTTTGTATCATGATATTTCTCCATCTCCATACTTCTTCAGTCATATCAAGCAGCCAGGCATCGCTTAAAATATTGTCGTCTAGTCCATTACCGCCTAGTATTAATATGTGGTTGGCATCCATCGACACCTGAAATTGACCATATCTAGGAGCTGGTTTAACTTCTGAAACTGTGGGACGTCGCCAAGATAAGTTGCTTAAATTTAGCTCCCAAACATTGTTTGACCTTCTGAAATTTAGGATTCCTCCGAAAATAATCATACTACTTATTAGAATCGTAGCTGAATGGAAGAACATTGGAGGCGGTCGCGATCTAGAACGCAAACTGTGTGTAGTCCAGCGATTTGTTTTGATATTATATCTATGAAGTTCATTGGAACTAAACCATTCAGAACATCCACCGAAGAGCACCAACATATCTCGATGACAAACGAGTGACGCACCCGCCTTGGGTGAAGGATATCTTCCCATCGATGAAGGGTACCTTCCGAATAAAAGACGTTCCCATTCTCTTTTACACAAATCGAATCGCCATAAATCATTTAAATACGTTCTCGATGACGACATTCCCCCAAAAACATACATATAGCTGCTGTCATATAAGCAAGTTGAATGATTAAATCTGCCAGCTATTTCGGGAGTGTTGGAGTCGTTCAAACATTCCATTCTCCAAATCAAATTGAATTCAGCTATCCCTCGGTTTAACCTCTGTTTCTTTCTAATCAAAACATCTTAAAAAACGAAAGCATAAATTACTACAAAATATCAGAAATCATGAATGAAAATTGCTTACCCTTTGCCAAAAATGACCATCTACTACAAACCAATGCGCTGTCTTTTAAATCTTTATACGGAGGCAGGAAACTGAAGATATGTGCAATTAATTCATTCGGCAAGTCATTTATATTTTTAGTCATTTTAATCTTCGATTTCTAGTTCTCAATTTTTGACAGAAACAGATTTTATTCGAGAGCGCGTTTCCATAAAATTTTCGAAGGTATCTGCGTTTTTCAGAAAAAAGTTCCGTGTAATGTCTGTATTATAAAATTTGGAAAATCTGTGTCAAAGTCTGTATTTATATCTGTGCATCTTTTTTAAAATTTTAGAGGTTTTTTACATATTTTATGGTTAAAAACAAAAACTTCAATAAAAAGATATACAAATAAGGTTATAAATATGGTTTCGTCATTGTAGGCGTCGAAAATAAGCAGAATTACCCTTCCAGGAGGTTCATGTGATTTAATACATTTGCCATCCATCTGAAAACTCATGTAACTTAAAATTTTATGTTATAGGGAATCAATATACCAATACATAGGTTACATATACATTGCAAATTTTAATCATTTCAAATTGGAAATTGAAGAAATTCTAATAAGAATTTTTGTCTGTCTTATTTTCTTTAGCACCAATAACGAGTTTAGTAGAAAGTATGAGAACTGTCAATTGCTAGCCTTCTACTCACCAACTTCTATGGTTAAAAAACGACAACCTGAAACATGCTCGATGTTAATTAATGAAACTTTAAATAGCTTGTGAAGCTTACCGTGACATTGTAGCAGATTGAAAAGCTTAGAATGCAGGCTTGTATTTAACTAATGCAACTTTCAGCAGATTGAAACGTATACCCTGACATCAAAGCAGATTGAGTAGCTTCGAGCGTATTGAAGGCTGCCGATGAGTTCGATAACAGAACCTGAAAATGAAAGGATAGCATGAAAAATACTCGATTTTAAATGGTTTTCTTTAGGTTGATATCTCTGTCTGTTTGTTTGTCTGGGCGAAATCTAGTAATCGATTTTTGACCCACTTCTACCAATCCGATTATTTTTAAACTTTGCACACTTTATTTCCGATGACTATGCAATATTTAATCACAATTGCCCACATTGGTTCATGGGGACAATTTGGAACTCCCATATGCACCAAAGGGTCTTTTAATGTCTTTATGGTGGCATTTCGCGTATAAAAATCCTAAAAATTCGTAATTTTGGTTACGACTTTGGACCTAAACTGAAATTGGACGAAAGTGACCATTTAGGTCTTCCAGAGAGCTTTTATGTTCTCTAGAGGTCCCTTATGCGGCACTTTGCATACAAATTTGGTAAACTCTGAAATTTGGGAACAGTGGTAAGAAACTTAGACCAAAACTGAAATTGTACGAAAGTGAATATTTAGGTTTTTTTTTAGAGCTTTTAGGTTCTCTAGAAGGCCATTTATCGGGAATCTAAAAGTCTGAAATTTGGGCTACGATCTGGTATTTTGGTAAGGACCTTGGTCCAAAACTTAAATTGGACGAAAGTGACCTTTTAGATCATCAAGAGGGCTGTTAGGTTTTATTGAAGGCCCCTTTGCGTATAAAATTTCCGAAAATCTGAAGTTTGGATCACGGTCTGGTATCATGTTTTGGTAAAGAAGTTGGATCAACAGTAAATAGAGGGGTAGAAAAAATGTCCAAATCGAATAATTTTATTTTATTATTTTTTTTTGAAGATAAAAAAATACTCTTACTTACTTACATACTTAAGGCCTATGTCCCCTTATGGGACACAGCCGG
>JXPH01002974.1:3445-14147 GCA_001014845.1 Mochlonyx cinctipes | reverse complement strand
TACTTACTTACTTACTTACTTTCGCCGCCACGGCTTCAGGACTTCCAAACTACCATGGATTTCTTTTGTATAAATTGAAAATACTTCTCTTTTTTACAAAAGAAATCTATAGTAGTTTGGGGAAGTTCTGAAGCCGCGGCGATGAAAGGACTTTCAAACTACCATGGATTCGGATTACCATTCGGCCGAACAAAATTAATATTTGGCTAGTCAAGTTTTATTTTTGGCCGGTCAAAAATTGATTTTCGGCCGGACAAAATTTAATTTTCAGCCGGGCAAAATCAATTTTTGGCCGGACAAATTTAATTTTCGGCGGGTCAAAAATTAGTTTTCTGCCGGCCAAAATTAATTTTCTGCCGGCAAAATCAATTTTTGGCCGGACAAAATTAATTTACGGCCGGACACAATTTATTTTCGGCCGGACAAAATTAATTTTTGGACGGAAAAAATTAGTTTTCGGCCGAACAAAAATTAATTTTCAGCCGGGCAAACACAATTTTTGGCCGGACGAAATTAATATACGGCCGGACATAATTGATTTTCGGCCGGACAAAATTAATATTTGGCCGGAAAAATTTAGTTTTCGGCCGGTCAAAATTTTGAGAGCCTATTTATAGGGTCATTCCTCTGATTTCTATTGAAAAACATAAAACCATTAGAAACATATCATACATACATATCAATGAATATCCCAGACTTTTTATTATTACTGAATTTTATGTTGGGGACCTGCCAGAGCACTCCTTATTTGGGATTCTGTGTTTAGATTTCAATCTAGTATTTTGTTCTGGAAATTTGATTGAAATTTACAATTAACCCAAAATGACTTATTAAGCCTTTCAGAGAGCGTTCTAAGGGGCACTTGTTGTAGGAACGCCTAAAAATCTAGGATTCTGGAAGTAGCTTTGGCTTAAAAATAAAGATGATCAAAAGAAGCCAGAGGACATCCAAGGTTAAATTAAGTATCTAAAAGTTAGATTGGATTTAACGCCATAACTTCTATACGATTAAGGTTTACTTCCTGAAAGTGCCTTTACTCTTCTTCAGAAATTAACCTTTTCTTTGAATTATTCATAAAATTGCAGGAAATAAACTCTCTGTCATGCTCGAAAATAAAAGTTTTTTCTGAAAAGGTCAATTATGAAGAAAGTCTTTTGTGTCCTTTCTTTCATAATTACAAGTAGAGAGTTTTGGAAGAAAAAATAATAATGGTACGCGGGCTTCAAGATCTGTAAAGAGACTTGAAAACTAAATTAAAATGAAGTACTTTTTCATGGAAAACTTGTTATCATTTTTATTATCATGACGATATAATGTTAAAATTACACATAAAATGTCCTTTTCACATCTTATAATAATTACGAAGACAGTGTTCTTTATTAGGATTCGCAGAACGAAACATAATTACATAATGTCCCATATAATAATGATAAACATTTATAATGGAAAATACAATGGAAATCGATATAAGATCCCATTTAATTTAGTGTGTACATTAAAAGCTGATTCCCATATACTCATATTCATTTTCGCTGACATGAGAACGGAAAAACGTAGCAGAGAAAAGCTGAAGAGAATTTTATTTTTAGTCACCATGTCATAAATAATAAACAAGAACAACAACGGAAGTGGCGAGGGGAGGAAATGAAAATGGAAACAAATATATTTTTTTTCGTTCTGGATAATACGATAATTGATGCCACAATAAATTAAAGGTTTATTAGGGCTAACCACACTATACTAAAATATATATACAAAAACCTTTAAGAGCTCATGTCATCCTTTTTTATTGATTTTTTCATGTTTTATCGAGGGTTTATTACAACAATAATGAAGTTTGCTGAATAAATTTTTTGGTGAATTAATGACGAATCAGTTTGCCTTGGCTTTTTCAACACTTTTACGTGTTTCGGTAAAAGGGTCAGAAACATTCATAATCAAATACGTATTTGAAGGTAGGCAGGCCAGAGTTTGTTTCGTACTTATCATTTGCATAGTGCATAACGAAGTCAAGTGATCGAAGGGTTAAATGTTCAATTGAAATATTATGAGCTTCGTTAAGCTAACTTCAGGACAAAAACTAAAAGAATTGATATATTATTAGGAACTAGATTTTGACTTGGACAGAAATCATAAGTGCAAATTTTGAAGAGGGATCGCAAAAGTATTTACAGAGTTATATAAGAAAATCTGGTAATTGGAAGCAGTAGGAACGCATGATATTATCCCAAATCCAGGAGAATTATTTTTAGAAGCTACTCTAGTCATCACAAGATTATAGTCCAAATCTGAGCTCATTTCAATTATTAGATCTCAAGATTTCTGAAAATTCTGGTGAGTTTGTATGCGGGTCCCAAGGCCCCGTAATCCAATTTGAACCATTAATGCACCCATCCTTACTTGTTGAGATAGGGCTCCAAACAAAATTTCATCCGTTTTGGTTGAAAATTACCCGAGTTGTCGAGGACACAGACAAACACACACACACAGACAATTTTTACTTTAACTGAAAGAGAAAGTCATACATTTAGTCCAAAAATGAAAATCACCCAAATCAACTTTAAAATATGTTTCCTAGAGGTCCAGGAATCATTTCCGACCAAAATTGGGTGGACTTCTGTTTTCATGGTTTGTTCGATCAAGCTCAAATTTTTGAGGAAGTATTCATTTGATAAGTACACGTGATCCATTCATATTAGAACCCAATCGGTCAAAGGCTTCTGTGGGCTCCTATACAAACGTTCGTCATTTTATCGATAAAAACGATATAGATCTCACATTTATTAATGAAGTCTTTCGAAATTTTGGCCCATTTTTGCCTACTATTGTGTAGCTCAATCGGACAAAGGCATCTGTGGGTTTCCATTCAAAAGCTCGTCATGTTATCGATAAAAACTATAAAAATCACACATTTAATCATAAAATCTATTAAAAATTTAGCCAAGATTATTAATTGCTGCCCATTTTATACCTACCAATTTGTAGCTTAATTGGACAAATGCTTTTGTGGGCTCCCATAGAAATTGNACTATATTAATAAAATCTTTTGAAAATTTGGCCTAGATTATTAATTAGTACCCATTTTATGCCTACCAATTTTAGGTTAATAGGACAAAGACTTTTGTGGGCTCCCATCAAATTTTCGTAATTTTATCGATAAAATCGCTCTAAATCCGGCATTTATTAATAAATTCTTTGAATTTTTTTTCCAAGATTATAAANCAAAGGCTTCTGTGGGCTCTCATACAAAGTTGAAGTTTTGATACCGAAAATTATGTATTTTTATACTATAAAGGAGTGATGTCATTAATTATTAGTACGTCTCCCCGTAGGCATAGAAAAATACTATTGAAGTTAAAGTCATAAAGTCGGATCGGCCTGGTTCTTTTCGGTTGTTTTCGCCTTTCAGACTATTTGGAGCCACTTTTCCCGGAGGAGGCGAGAAAGAAAGAAAAACTTAAATAATAATTTCTGTGAAAAACCCGAATAATATGATGTTCTTTATAAAAATCCATACGATTTTGAAACAAACAAAATTTTTATGTTTTATTCTGATTTCTCTGTTTTAATACTTGAAAAAACACGGCTTTCGATTCGGTATGGGAAACCAATGCGAATTCCAAAGGGAAGATATTTTTTAAAGTTTCTGGTAGCCAAATTACCATGAAAATGTTTGTGGTAAGGTCAATTTGATCCCTGTGGAGTCAGACACACTGAAAAAATAAAACATTTCAATTTTGAAATGTCAGTCCATTTAATATCCATTTTGCATGCAAAAGACTAAAATTGAAGTGTGAAAAAGTAAAATATTTTAAAAACATTTAAGAAACACTTAAAAACATTTAAAAAGCACTTAAACCCCATTTAAAGTCCATTTAAAACCCATTTAAAATCCAGTTTTCCATTTGAAAAAAAAAAAAAAAATCAATTCAATTTAAAATGTTTTTTATTTTCAGTGCAGTGAGGCTCGTACACCATACCTAAAATATGAGCTATTTCGACGATTTATTCATAGATGTTGTCATGTTTTTAATTATTTTGACCAAGTTTCTCCACCCGCACTTCACCACCGAGAATCAGGATAAATGATCTCGAATTCAACACTTTTTTGCACCGATAGATTTGATGTTGGTTGCTATTGTCACTGCAGTGATTACCCTTAAAGGGCTTAACCCTCATCCCTGACAGGAATGAGTGCCTCAAATTTTTTTTTATTAATACTTTAGAAGGTAGAACAAACTTCTTCATGGTTAAGTTCCTATACAACGGTTTAGCAGGGGGTGATATTTAATGAATTGAGCCTCATTTAGAAGCCTTCATCCCCATGAGCATGCTTTTATCAGTCTTTCAGGCTGAAACTTTTACATGTTTAGTTTGTGCTTACTATTGTTTACTGAACGTATGATGATGTTCAGATAGACCCTATAGGGTCTAAATTGGTTCTAGAATGTCCAAAGACGTTGTAGGAACTTTCTCACAGCAACTTGTCGTAACTTTTCGTAAGTCTTTCCTGGGCATTAATATCAAAATTTTCAATCTATTTTATATTTTATTATTTTTCCCTATTTTCTTCATGAGCAAATTTGGAACATAATTTTCAGGTAAGTATCCATTACCAAAAACAGTTCCTAAAAAAGTTTGATCCTGGGACATCGGAATCCATGTAGCAGGTACTTTCAGAGCTCTCGAGTTCTAGTAATCGGAATGAACTCAAATTTGGAATATGAGCTTTTGTTAAGTACCCAAAAACAGTACCTAACTATGCTTAGTTTGGTATAAAATCATCCATTTCTGGTGCTTAAAATTATCAAACTTGGTTAGGAGAAAGGAGGTTTGTGATTGATTTTGTTCATTGGGACTGGGAGTACTCCTGATTAAATCAAATCATATTCTATCTTTCATTCTAATTGTTCTACGGATTAAGAATACAATATCGTGTCGGCTCAGTCAGTAAGCAATTATACAGAATCAATATTTTAATCTAAAACCATTTTCGTCATGAAAAATAATTTATTTTCCCTTGAGATCTGTATGGCACACTTCTTTATTTCCTTTTTTCCTTCATTCAGTCTTTTTCTGCACAAAATGATCTTCTAGAAACAAACATCCTTGGAACAAATTAGTATATTATTAAATATCCAATAATAGGATAATCAAGTTATTGTCTCTCACATATCCAATTTGCGCTTATAAAGATTGAAGGTCGACAGCGCAGAGCAGTTTCGTTTCGTCTCGACAAATCAACATGAGGTCAGTTTTTATATCAAAATGCTTTTAACTTTCCTTTTCTTGTTTTGATGTCGGTAATGAGTTAATGATGTTCGGTAAATGAATAAATAACTGTGTCGGCTTTATTCTGTAGAGTTTAAGTGGAAATTTGGATTAATATTTCAAATAAACGAGGGTGGTCTGACAATTTTTCAACCCAACATAGGTACAACACTCAACACATTTTTCCTTCAAATTTTATTTTATTTTTCTACAGTCTCCATGTAAGTCTACACACATCTCCCAGCAATGCTTCCATCTCTTTAACCCGTCCACGGAGTACTCGGCGTCTTTCTCTGTCAAATAATTGTTTACTAAAGTGGTGACCTCCTCATTTGACGAAACCCTTTATCCTCTTGGTGCAATTTTTAGCTTTGGGAATAAAAAAACGCTTGGGGCTAGACTAGCGAGTAAGAAGGGGTTAAGCAGTTCAAACCGCAATTCTTGAATTTTTGCTATAGCAACCGCTGAGGTGTCGGATGGCACATTGCTTGGTGAAACAATTTTTTATCTGCAAGTGTGGCCGTTTTTCTGAAATTTCTGCCTTTAGCTTGTCAAATAATAACGCACACAGAAAATTCAAAATACTGAAATTTTCAGACAATATATCTAAAAAAATTGTAAGCCCTACATTCTAATTAAGTTAAAATTACTAAAAATAATAGTTAATAAATCTTTAAAAAAATAGTAACACACTAGTAACTAATATTAATAGTTCGGAACACATTCAAAATGCGTAAATACAACTTTCAGTTCACCAATCTATCCAATGTATATCAATCTAACGTAAGATAATTTATCATTTTCAGTTTGAGGTTTTGTTCTGTTTTCGGATAAATTATCTTATTTTCAGTTTCCAAAATTGTAGTATGCTTTTATCATGGTTTTTCCTTTTTGAAGATAATCGATTAAGATCCATTAAAATCCCAAAAAAACAGTCGCCATCACTTTCCCAGCTGAAAAAACAGTTTTTCCTTTTTTGGAGCCGATTCCCCTTTTGCAGTCCACTGTTTTGACTATATTTTTGTTTCTGGGGTATAATGGTGTATCCTAAGTAATTAATCGGCGGCATAGCTTTCTATGCCTATTTTTCGATGCAATATGTGACAAACACATTCTTTGAACATATTCATAGCCTCTGCTATCGCTCTCACTTTAATTCGTCGGTCGTCTAGCACATCTCCAAGTTGGTACGACCACGTTTAAATTCAGCTGCTCAAATTTTAACACTGGTAAATAATGGTGCAGAGTCTCAGTATACATCGTCCAACTCGTCTTTGATTTGAGTAGATTTTCACATCACATCGATTCACTCAAACGATTGTGAAACAACAATAGCACCTCCAAAATGCGCGCAATTTCGATGAGTACCTTTCAAAAGATGCGCAAACACATTGTCCTTAGCTATTGTTGACGAGTGCTGCCACCTTCATGTTCAGGTCGGAAACTTTTCAGGCTACCCTCATCACTCGATTGGTCTATGTTTAAAAACGACATTTTGACTCCTAGAGGGCCCTGACCCTGGTCACATGAGCAATTTCAAGATCTTGTTTGGAACTTTGATGTCATTTTTGCCTTTTCATCACTGTCCATTTTATAGATAAAAAGGTTATAATATTCTCGGAAAAATAAGAAGAATTAAATTCTTTCTGTCCTCACAAAAGTTGTTCCATTTGGTCTGAAATGCGTAAATCCGAAATTTTTTGGTGTGTCTATGGGTGTGTCTGTATGTGTGTATGTCTGCCTCCTTGACAACTCACGAAAATCTCAAGCGATTTTGACGACATTTGATATGGATTGTTTTTTCGTCAATCGGACTACGGGATCGAAGGGCTCCCATACAAAATCTCGTTCTAATGATCGGAATGAACTCAAATTTGGAATATAATCTTGTGGAAAGTATCCACTCTAGGACATCGGAATCTGGGGGCTCCTGTGTCCTGAGAACTTTCAAGACTCTTGAGTTCTGGTGATCGGAATGAGCTCAAATTTGTAATATAAGCTTTAAATAAGAAAATTTCCTAAAAATATTTGACCCTGGGACATCGAGCTCGTAAGGCACCTAGGTACCGGCCACTTCGATAATTCTCGAGTTCTAGTGATCGGAATTAGCTCAACATTGGAATATAAGCTTATGGCAAGTTCCCAAGAGAAATCCACTTTTTGGTTTTCTACGTTTTTCATACTCATCTTGTTTATGAGGCAAACAAGATCTTGTTTCTCTCAACTTAGCTAATAAACAAGTATTTTCTCATTGTGATGTAAGCTCATCAGTAGCTGCTTATCTTAATTCGAGTCTTAATTTTGAATGTTTAATAATTCCTTCAAATATTAAGATACTGTTTATTTCCTGTTGAGTATAGACGATGTTAATTTTAGATATAACTCAAACAAACCAAATACATTAAAAAAATTGGATCCCAAGATAATTTTGAAACTCCGAATAGAAACAATTATCAAAAGTTAAGGCGTAATTAACATTTTAATCGCAATCAGACTCAAAATCAAAACAACTCAAACCAAAACCTAAATTGACACAACACTTTGTCAAAGCAAGCATTTGCAGCAGCACATTCGCATAATTAAATCAGAATAGGTACTAGACATCAATGATAACAGAACTTTAAATTTATTATCGAAATAAAAATGGCGGAAAGTAAGTTTCATAGAAGAAACATATATAGCGACACCTATACCAGCTTCATCTTGGCAACGTTTTTTAACTTTTTCCAAATGCAAGGTTAGTAAGTAAGGAGGAAGGCTAACAGAAGGCCTCCCTATATGCTTTCAAAGAATCCATTTGATTAATTAGCAGCAGCATCAAAGCGAAGCAAATTATCAAATTTAATGAGAATAATTAAAAAATACTTCTTTATACCATACCTTCATGGTGAATTTCTAAACAAAGTTGAAGGTGACAAAAACGTAAATCATATAAACTGAAGCAAAAACCCAAGCAAAATAAAATTAAAATTACTTGAAACATTTTATATTAGAGTTGTTTTATTATCTGCACCAAAAATATATATTATTCGGAATTATTTTAATTTAAATGCAAATTTTATGGCCTTTTGTCTTGTCTCTCGAAAATATTACCAATCTAGAAAACTAATGAGAGAAAACTTACTTCATTTTCATTTTATAACAAGATGCTCTTTTCGGCAAGAATATCATAAATGTTAACTTTCTTCGCATTTTTTATAAGCATCGTTCGGATTTTCTTCGTTTTTCATATCTATAGAAAAGAAAAGGTGGAGTAGGGGGTAGGGGATAGACGATTTGAAAAATCCATGAACCCCCCGTTCTATTATAGTCTCAACCTTCATGACGATGTACGATACCCCATGGTGACCCTTTGATCGTACATTTTTTCTTATGTCGCAAACGTAGCTCCTTTAACCGGAATCAAGCGCAGTTGTAATCTCTGCGAACAGCAAGAGGTTGCCTCCTGGTACGATCAGGCAAAATCGATTCGAAAATATTAGGTCGAAGGAACTTACAATTACGTAGCTCGAGCATAATATTACGTTGAAGCATCGTACAGAAAGGCTTCAAGTTTTCGTGTTATGCTAGCAGAACACAATCTTAAGTTGCAAAGCATTAAAAGTTGCGTTGCCCTAGCATAATGGACAAATCAGGGCCGTGCATACCTATTTCGCAGCAGGTTTCACCTGGAACAACATGGGGGCCCCCTAAGGGGCCCTTTCCATGTTTTATTGCATTTTTGTTAAACAATTTGTAGGCCTAAGTGGTTTCCTTGCACCCAGGAAACCCCCTTATGCACGGCCCTGGGACAAATCATTATGTTGTCGTGGAAGATTACGCTTTAAGTGCACAATCCAAATATTTGTAAAGTTTTGCTAGATAACTCAAGAATTTTGATTCTCACAATATGAGAATTTGGAATGCAGAAGTAGCATTTACTACATAAAATAAGATTTTGTTACCATTATGAAGAAAGATTTGCTGCATATATTGCAATTTAAGCTTTTCTTTCTTTCTTCCATCATATATCTGGATAGAATAGAAAAGCTTATGTAGTCTGTAAAATTTTAAAAGTTTTGGTTCTTGGAGAAAATTTGCTCCAAATGGTCTGAAACGCAAAAAAGCCAAAAAACTATATGTGTGTATGTCTGTCTGTCTGTGTCCTCGATAACTCACGTAATTCTCAACCTATTGGGGTAAAATTTTGTATGGAAGCTTTTCTCAACAAATGTAAGGACGAGTTTTTTATTGGATGGAATTGGACCACGGAGTCTGGGGGTCCTTAAACAAAGTCATCAGTATTTTAAAAATTGCACATATGATATTTCTTCAATTTTAAATCGAGTTCCTACAATAAAATCTACAAAACTGCTCCAAATGGTCTGAAACATGAAAAAATCAAAAAAAAATATGTTGTGTGATTGTTTTTATGTAGGCTTGCGTGTCTGTGTCCTCGTTAACTCACGTAATTCTGAGCTTTGGCTGCAATTTCGTGTGGAGGCTTTTCTCAACAAAAGTAAGGACGAGCTCGTTTATGAGCCACAGGGCCGTGCATAGCTATTTTGCAGCAGGTTTCACCTGGAACAACTTGGGGGCCTCCTAAGGGGCCCTTTCCATGTTTTATTGCATTAAGCCAAATCAGGTCGCGTGGTCTGGAAGTCCCCATACAAACTCACCGGAATTTTTCAGAAATCTTTAGTTCTATTGATTGGAATGAGCTCAAATTCGTAACATAATCTTGTGGTAAGTTTCCAAAACAGTTCCTAAAAGTGTTTGACCCTGATGGGATATCAGTATCTGAGGGCTCCTGTGTACCATGAACTTCAAGAATAATTGGCTTTAGTGATCAAATCAGCTCAAATTCGAAACATGATCTTTTGGTAAGTATTCAAGAACAGTTCCAAAAAAAGTTTTGCTCTGGGACCTTCGGGAACTGCGGGCTCCTATGTACAAAGTACTTTAAGAATTCTTCAGTTGTAGTGATCGCAATGAGCTGAAACTTAGAATATAAGCTTTTGATGGAGTGCCGAAGAACAATTCCTATGCTTAATTTATTAGGATAATGTCATTTGCTAGTTATCAGACTATCTTCGATAATTCTGTAAATACTTTTCAGATTTTCTTCAAAATTTGAACACATGATCTTTGAACATGTCTGAACCGAGTTTACATAATAAATAAAAAGGAAAAGCTACATAGTCCACTTTGTGGTTTCCTACGATTTTTACCCAAACTTTCATCTGGTGACTGGTATAAAATGTCGAGGTTAAATTTGCAATAAAGGCATTCACGGGAAGTTTCCATTGTAAATTCATTTGGTACTTTAAATTGCCAGACTTTCTTGGATAACTCTCTGTAATCGAATTCTTATGATAAAAAACATCCATAAATTAAATATCTACAGAAGTCTGAGAATAATCCACGTTCAGCTTTACTCGGCTGCTTCAGT
>JXPH01002966.1:9864-20946 GCA_001014845.1 Mochlonyx cinctipes | reverse complement strand
ATTCATTAAATGAAGTATAGGGGTATATGAGGCAAGTAGCGAAGACCACAAAAAACAAAGAATGAAAGCTATAATCCATCAAATTATATTTTTGCTTATTTTATTCCAACAATAAATGATGTCCTTAAAATTAAAAGAAAAATCATAAAATAGAATCCCATGCAGTTATTTTTATCTGAACCTGTAAAAAATATGAAATGCTCTTCTCCATTTATTATTTTATGTTTATTTATGTTGGCAGGTTGTGCCATATAAGTTATGCTACGTTATCGAAGCAAAAGTTCGAAATAAAATGTCATTTATGTTGTTTTTTTCTTCATTTCGTTTGCTCGTATCATTATGTAAACAAATTACATTAAAATAAATTTTTGAAGTGTGTCTCGTGCTGCAGAGTGTCTGTTTTGTTTTGCTGTGTTCCATTTTGTTTGTTGCCAGAAATAACTCAGATAAGAAGACAAAAGTTTTCGCAATTTTCTTAATAGAAAATGGAAAACTTTGAATTTATTCGTGGATCAATGAAAGCTTTTGTGTTTTGGGGTTTAAAGAGGAGGAGGAAGGAGAGAGAGCGGGTGGTAAAGAAATTTTGTAAATTAAAATCCCGATCCAAACAAGTTTTCATTATCTAAATTCTGTTTTACATGATTGGATTTGCAATTAAAATATTTTTAATTGAAAAAATATTTTTACTGTGTAGGTAATTCACAATATAAATATATTTTATCCTGCAGACAAACCTACCTACACAGAATTGGATGGAATTTGCACTATTATAATGAAATCCGTTCGATTCAACAGCGATGTTCAAATATAGAAAATTAACAATATTGCTGATAAATAATTCCTAATATTGCATTGCTGCATTCAGCATATTCCGCACATCACGTTTATTGCAATGCAATCAATATTTTGAACGACCAGACGGAAAACAGAAATATATTTGAATATTTTATCATAATAATAGTATGATGCTGCTCCCCCAAAAAACTGCATGCAAAACCACGTCGTTTAATAAATTCCCACATGCATTCGGATAAATTTAAATTTAAAATTCTCAAGATAAATTATTTTCGCTTCAAAAGAATTTCCTTAAAAATAATGTTTATCACCCTGGGATGAGATTAAGAAAAATTGCAATCACGCTCTCTTGTTGTACGATATTTTATCAAGCAAAGACATGAAGATTCTCATTTATTATGTTTATTTTCCCACGGGTCATATTTTTCATCGAGATTAATCTTTTACCACATCAATTACACCAACGTTTTTGAGTTTTGGCTTTTACTGGAATCCAATCCCTTAATTTGGTGTCGAAAATTAAATTGTTGATGGATTAAAATCAGTAGAAGGAAATGAGGAAGGAAGACTTTAGACTAGAGATTGTAGTTTAGACAATAAAAATTAGAGACTACAGCCTAAAGACTAGACAATTTGACATTAGATAGAGACTTTACTAGACTAGAGCCCCGATTTTGGAGACTGGAAACTAGAGCCTGTAAGCTAGAGACTATAGACTAAGCAAGGATAAAAATTGGTCTGCAAATCTAACTAATTTGTGCTTTTGGGGAAGAAACTAGCCGACTAACAAAACTTGCAAGTTCAGCAAAAGAAATTCGTACATCCGAGTCTAACATCAATTTGACTGTGCACATGTTGTTTTCCTCTCGAACAATAGCATTTGTTCTATTGCGTACCCTTTTAAAATCAACCTATAATACATCGGTTCTATGCAACTTTCAGTTGCCAAAGAACTCTGATCTAACTTTGAGCGCTACATGGTTATCCTTGGGGAATTCAAATCTGGAATTGAAATGGTTTTAATAAGAATATGTCTGCCAATAAGCGTCGTGACACATGCGTTAAAATGAAGAATTTGCTCATGATAGGGCATGAAAATTCGGAGGCTGCCAATTTATATTTTGAGCATCATCTCGTAGCTTTGGTACAACCACTTGATTGAACCTTTTACGAATAAAAGTTACAGGAACAAGGTCGTTTTAGCTTTTCATCACTATCATTCACTAGATGAAAAGGTTATGTATTCAGTAAAAAAAAAGTTGTTGCAAGTGTTTGAAAGAAAAAAAATATCTGTGTGTGTGTCTGTCTGTCTGTCTGTCTGTCTGTGTCCTCAATAAGTCGCGTAGGCTGAAATTTGGTGTGGAGGCTTTTTTCAACAAAAGTAAGGGCGAGTTCCTCAATGGGCTAAATCGGGCAACGGGGTCAGGGGGCCCCCATACTAACCCATNGGAGGCTTTTTTCAACAAAAGTAAGGGCGAGTTCCTCAATGGGCTAAATCGGGCAACGGGGTCAGGGGGCCCCCATACTAACCCATCAGAATTTTCCAGAACTATTGAGTTCTAATGATCGGAATGAGCTGAAATTTGGAATATAAGCTTATGGCAAGTATCCAAGATCAGTTCCTAAAGAAGTTTGACCCTGGGACATCGGAATCTGGGCGCTCCTGTGTACCAGGAACTTCCAGATTTCTGGAATTCTAGAGATCGGAATGAGCTCAAATTTGGAATATAAGCTTTTGGCAAGTACCCAAGAACAGTTTCTAAAAAAGTTTGACCCTGGCTTATCGGGAACTGAAGGCTCCTACTAAGCGGACATTTCCATAATTAGGGAGTTCTAGTGAACGGAATGTGCTCAAATTTGGAATACAAGCTAATGGCCAGTACCCAAGAACAGTTCCTATGCTAAATTTTGGATACATTCCTGGTGCTGAAGTTTTTTGCAATTTTGGATAGATTTTGATTCAAATGGTCATCCTTGATGGTATGAAAATTGATATTGTCTTCTAATGGTACACCATCAGATCAGGGAACGGTAGGCTACTATTAACAACTTTTGGAGAAGGAAAAGTGCTAGCGTCTTTACTATAAAATCGAAGGTTATTGAAGTTCAAGTTAAGTCTATTGGTCCTTTGGTATTTTGAAAATTTGTTTCTTCAGTTAACCTAGCATTTGCAATAGTTTCATGAGGTCTGCGAGTTTTTTCTTCAAAATCTCCGAAAATACTTTCTTCAGGCCAAAATTATTCATTGATCAGAAGAATAAAGTTTAGAAGATGCAAATCCTAATGATGCAGCATCTCTTTCATGGTTGAATGGAATCTTGAAATATATACAGCATTTCTTAACAGTTTTGGTACAATGCGTAAAATAGGGAAAGCTCTGGGTGGTTGTAGAGCTGCTTCAGTTGGTGGTTCCGGTGGTAGTTGTTGATGATTATGTTTTTGCTGTTGTTATGTATTATTTGAGTGGGAAGGAATCAAAGGAATAGGCACAGAGTTTGGAATTTGAAGGGCATTCAATGCACCAGCGGAGGGAATAAAATTTTCTGGAGCAGAAATTAAGAGGAGTTTTGCATTTAAGGCATTGACAAACGCAGGTTTAGGAGGATTAATATCACGCTCAAATTCGGAAACTGTTTTTGAGAGCTAGTGCGGCTGGTCTTATTGCTCCAGCAGGACATAAATAAACTTTAGGTTTCGGTTTTGGTGTAGATTTTTGTATCCCAACGTCCTTTGTCCGAGTTACTTTTTAGATTCGGTAATTTCTTCCAATAAAAGTTTGTTAGCTTCAATTTTCTCTTCCAGTAGTTTTATTAACCCTTTAGCGGTCTCTGGTACACATACGTACCACCTGTTTTAATTGTCGATTGCTCCAACAGTTTTAATCTATGAGTTGGTAAAATGAAAAAAATAGAAACAAAATAAAACAAAAATGCGATCCGTGACAGTAAAGACTAACGACTAGACTAGAGACTGTAGACTGAGACTAGATACTAGATACCAGAGACTAGAGACCAGAGGCTAGAGCCTACAGACTAGAGACTAAATAAATATGGGCGTGGTCAGACTATCCTCAATTTTATGTTGCCATAACGTAATATTATGTTGTAGAGACGTAATGCTGCAGATACGTAAAGTGTTTTTATTTACGTTGTCACACTATTAAACTCAGTTGTCGTGAAAAGTTACGTTTCTACAAGGAACCATTTCTCTGAGTGTATAGACTAAAATGTTGAGAATGAAACTAGCGACTAGAGACTTTCTTGAAATTAAATTGAATAGTTTAAATGTTTAAAAAAAAACAAATCTCTTTAACAAAATAATAGAAAGCTTTTTTTTATTAGATAAATAAATAAATATTATCACAAATACCAAATCTATTGAAGAATTTTTTCATTATTCTTTCTCTCAATGATCTGCTTAAGAATAAAAATAGAAACCAAAGAGAGCGGAATAATGGTGAGCAAACAGATTGCTATCGAAAGTCCAGAATTTCGTGCGGAATATTCTTGCTCACCTGGAAAGTAAGACAAATAACATTTAAAAATATTAGAAATATTCACATGTACTACCTGAAACTACAACGGACATTATTCTCACCCTTCTCGCGGTTCAAATTTGATAGTAAAATATTTTTTTGAAATTGTACTCTTTTTATTGAATTCACTTTACGAATATATTTTAAATTTAAAAATGTCTCTTAAAACTATTTCCTACAGTTAAACATCGGTTGACCTACTGTCAACTACACGAGGAAGACCGACATTTTGTCCAATCGGTTGCCGGCTTGGCTCTCCAAAGAAGGCATTTCGATTGTCGAAAGTGCCTGGAGGTAATCTGGCATTGGTTGGGGCAGTTGGGGATGACTCGTTGTTGATGAATGTGCTTCTTTCGACGCCACTGAATGTTGGACTGTACGCACTTGAATCGTATGTTGGTGAATCAACTGGAGGTGGAGGGTAATTACTTTCATCACTGAATTCGCCTTGGACTCGTTGAAATCGCCTTCCGGTTTGTTTTTCTACGTTATTTTTAGCCATGTTTTTATACTCAAATTCTTTAGAAATTTTATCTTTATATTCACCTCCTTCCGACGACGTTATATCCTCTTCATCCAAATCCATCTTTTTCGGTTCGAATTGAATATCTGGTTTGTTTTTGAGTGGCTCGTGTGTGTCATATGTGCCGTCATAGTTTCTTGTTTTCTTTATCGTGTTTGTGTCGTCTATTTCGCTTCCGTCACTATGCAGATTTCTTAAAGTTGTTCTCGAGTTGGAACGGGATGGAAGAGGCATTCTCCAATTTGGATCGTCTTTTAGCTGCTTCTTTCGGAAGCAGTACACTCCGCAAACAATACACATTATCAAAGGTAACATTACGGCGAGAATAATGGTCGTTGTAATCCAAGCGGTGCGGCGGGTGTAGAAAACTTCGCCTAAATCAAGTCTATACGTCAAAAAGGGTGCTTGCGATATTTAATTTTCAATACTTACGTAGACATTCAGTGTACCCGTAGATTGGTGTATCCCAACGTCCTTCGGCAGTGCATGTTCTTCTTGGGTCTCCTGTCAAAACAAATCCTTCGTTACATTCAAATGTTACTTTTGTACCGGGAACGAACAAGAAGTTAGATTTTCTCCCGAATCGAGGGGTCTCCAAAATTCCGCAGGAGACAACACGCCTAAAATAAATCAAAATACACTATTAGTTTTAAAAAATTTAATAGGTTTGGAGTAATTTACTGTTGATTGATATGCTGAATATTTATGGCACTTGCATGATAATTCTTCGTAAAATGCGCCATGTCTCTGTTCAAGCTCATTCCGTAATCATATCTGCACTGGTAGCTTTCTCCACAAAGATCTGTAGCTCTACCTATGTCCAGAGAACGGTTTACAGGTATAAAATCTCGTGGTTCTCGAATAAAGTTGGGTAAAAATGTTGCATTCGCAAAATAGCTCGATGTTCTACCAAACTCTCTTGTAAACAAAGCAGCTCCAACATTTTCAATTTCCCGGTCTGACAGCATCCCTTAAATGAAATATATAATTGAAAAATAACATGCTTTTAAAAGATCTGTAAATCTTACATTTCATAGCATAATCTTTGTGAACACTCTCGAAGTTGTTAAGATTAACCTGTATCGGCATTCCATCTGGAAGAACAAGATCGTCTTGCATATCCCAACTCCAATTCCCAAATAGTCCTTTGGTTTTATTCTGCAAAAAAAATTATTAACTTTTAATTTATTGAAAAATATCTTTATCTTACAATGTAACTCCATGGCATATAAACCCTAGCCGTCATGTATCCATCATTCTCAACGACTTCAACTCCAACGCCGGATGAAAACATAATCACAACTTCAGATTGATTCAGAATGTAGGGTGGAGTGTATACTGTAACACCATGGAAATATTGGTATTTCAAGCTGGGACGATCAAAATAAATGCGACGACCATCTGCAAAAACATCCAATCGGTATCGCCATTGCGCTTGTCGTGGTCGAACTCTAACCTCAATAACAGTTGAAGTATTTCCTCTTGCGGCAATTGAAGTTAATTGTGTGGCCATAACACTACCATGAATATTTCTAGGTACTTGTTCGAATCTTCCTTGTACGTCGACCCTTTCACGACCATTGTTTCCTCTAACAAGTACGAACTCTCCCATTCCGTTAAAAGTGTACTGAAGATTGTCAAACGTAACAACGTGAGGATCACCGAAAATAGAGCCAACTCCAGGCGATTGGTATGCGATACAATCTTGTGAAGGACGACGTTCAAACCTAAATGTTTCACATCCAACAGCCTGCTCATCCTGCCACATACAACAAGAATAGTACGGACGAACATCGTGGAACCATGTAGAAAGAGTTGGCACTTTATTAGCTTCATTCCAAGGCATTTGTCCAATATTGTGGTTCCTGCGAGGACGTGATCCCCACATTTGGTCATATGACAACATGAGGTAATTGTTACGATCATAACAGCACTGTTGCTCTGAACCTTGTATACTAGTTTTATAAACCAGTTTATCAATACTAGTTATATTAATTTTGTAATAGGTTACCTTGGTTGTCCAGTTCTAACGCAATGAATAGCTCCTTTATGGTGTAAACATGTTGGATTTGTGTCTTTATCACACTCAAAATCAGGCATAAATCGTCCTTTATCGTTGAGAGCATGTTCTAATGTACACGGACAAATTGCAACTTCAGCGGCGAAGTTTCGAAGGAACCGATCTGTCATTAGCCAATTGTCACATAGGGCTCGAGGCCAGTTTTTTCCATGAATTCGTTCCCATTGTGGACCAAAATACCAGCCAAGTGGAATTGGTTTTGACCACAAAACACTGGAAATGAAAAAAAATTAAATATAAATTGATAAACTGGATGATATCATTAGATGACTCACGGAGTAATTCCAAGCCCCGAATAATGTTCTGGATTTGTCAAATTAATCTGTAAAAATCCAAATTGCATGTCGTTATTCTTCAGATTATCTCTCAGCCTATAGTTTGCGGGTGCTATAGTGTACGATCCAAGATTCGTGATTTGCTCTTCAATCATGTCGATGTACTGTAGCTCTGGCCTGATAAGAAATGTAAAAATAAAGTACGTTTCTTAGATATTGAATGGCAAAACTAACCGAATAGTTGTCTCTCGATACCCCCAAAGAGAAATACGAACATTTGCATTCAAATTTGTCGTTAAATTGAACCGATTCCAAGAGATTTTGATTTCAGCAGGAGCTTTCTTGTGCACGTCATCGGTTTCAAAGAAGATTCTGTCTGTCGCTGTGGCAGGAGTTTCAACAAAATACTTTCCTTTCCATTTAAATTTCTCGGTTCCAATCGAAATTTCGAATCGTATGTAACCTTGCGCTTTTAGGAACGGTTGGATGCAAATAGCCCTGTTCCGATCAATAACGTAGCCGACAACTTCTTCTGTATCAAATCGACAAGCAACACGTTCATTTTTATCAAAACATGGTCCTGTGATATTAACGACAGTTCCCCCTAACATGTTTCCAGATTCAGGAGCAAAAACTAAGGGTAAGTTAGCAGCGTCAATATCTTTGTTGCAGGTGCCCAACATAATTTTTTCATCAATCCTGAAAATATGTCGTCCAGGAAAACCGTTCGCCCAACCTCTCCCCGTCAAATCACGAAGAACTGAAGCTTGACTGTACGGTTTGTATTCATATGATTGCGTTCCATTTCCAGCGTTGAATCCAATCTAAATTCAATATAAAAACTTATAAATACTGTTCAATCCGATTAGTCATTTTTTGTACTTACATAAGCTGGAACACCTCCTTCTCCTCCCGTAGTATCACCTCCAGCCTCTGTATGGGAAGACCATCTAATTTCACCGTAATTAAATATGGCATACGTATAGACTTCATCAGTAGCCAGAACCATTTGGAAAGAGTTTGTCTGCATAAATAGAAGAAAATCCAAATATTTTAATGGTTTGGTTGCAATTAAATTAAATTACCGTATACAAAGAGTTATCAATTCCTCCAGCAAAGCTCATGTTTTTCCACGTAACAAAAATTAAATGTTTCGGTATGAAAGTATCCGATCCGACGACACCTTCTCGAATATCCCACATCACTCGTTCTCTCATTTCGACTCCAAACTGGTCCGTTCGTGTCATTAAATCACGCTCCATCCTGAAGTAGACACCAGGAACACGCTTGTCAAAATCCGTTTGGTACGTTCTTCCTATCCTACATTTCGAGAAAAATATTCCAATAAACGCTGGATCATTTCGTCGAGGCCAATCTTTTATCGGAAACACTAGAGGGTATGTATAGTGTTCTGGCGGATCTGAAAACTCTAGAAATCCGTTCATGGACACCTGCAATAAACGAAATTAACAAAAATATTATAAAAATAATTTCAACCGTACTCTCGTATAATTGTATCTGAATCCAAAGAAAGGCAGCTGGAAATTAAAATTCTTGTGGACTTGTGGCATTGAAGCATGAATGTCCTTTTGCAAATCCCCTTGATCATTATTACCCCCTTTATCGAAGAACGGGTACATAAAATTCTTTCTTATCTCTGTGAGCCGTTGTTGTGTAATAACGTATCCCTGTCCATCGTTTCGATGTGTTGGAGGGTCGGTAGGTGCATATCGGTTGAGAGGGTCTGCAAAAAAAAATGAAATAAAATAATAACAAAAACAATTCTAGGTGCGGCATGTGGTTTTCAAACACTTTTTTATATCTTATCTTATCAGACTGCTAGGTATCTCTTATTTTGCATTTCGTAATGTTACAGAAAACATATATTTAGTTTGTGATAAACTGTTTTGTCACAGTTCTTTGTATTTGTTTTCGAGGTGAGTAATTTTGGAAGGAATTTCAAAATTGCGTAAATTATCACTGCTGAATTGAAATGAGAATTATTTGGCGAACTCCCAACTAGGTATTAGGTTTTATCAGAAAATATGATACTGGTAAGAAAAGGTTGGGCTAACATCCTTCTAGGATATAATGAAAAATATAATTAAAATTCATCACAGATAATTCTGGAAACTAAAATTTTAGTTCTTTTCACCAAAATCCAGGCAAAAGTTCACCCTTTATTAATTTCAGTTAGAGCTTCGAACTTTTATTTTTAGTTCAATTTTCAAACTTTGCCAGAAGGGTCAGGGCATGCAACTGACCACTTTTTCAAAAGCTATTTATTTCAGTTCACATATCCAAAGTTTTTTTTTAGTTCTTCTAACTATTTATTTTAGGTTTTTTCCCTCAAAAACGAGTTCGTGTTTAAGAACTATTGTGATTGTTTATCGAAATAAAAAATATTGTTTCTGAAATTATCTGTTGTGTAAACTCTTCTAAATCTGAATTTTTGTTCATGCATAGGGTTTGTTGTTACTAAACATGCCAATAAATTGCATCTTTTTGCAAGTTTTTTTTAGAGACTTTGGAAAAAATGCTAAAGTATAATCAGTGTTAATACTTGAGTATAAAATCGATTGGATTTTATTGATTTCATTCCTTGCATTAATAAACACTTTATGCTTCATAAATTGAAGCTAACTAAACTGTTATCTAATCAATATATATATGATGTACACCAAGCCCTGATTAGATAACATGAAAAAATGTAGCAAGTTTCTTACCATTCCAGTTATAGTTACTCGAATCTGGCAATTCTAAATGATCTGAAAAATCGTCGTAATTCATGTATTTTCCAGCTTTCAATTTCCGTTCACTAATCTCAGAAGCTACGTCTACAATATCTGACTCAGTGTCCAATACAGGGTCTTCCTCTTGTTTTACAATTTCTTTTTCCTCTTGCACAATTTCAACAATTTTTTCTATCGTGTCACTTTCGTTCTCCACTATTTTTTCTTCAACATTTTCAATACTTTTATTTTCCACTGTATTCGTATTTTCTTCTTTTTCAACTGGATCATTCTCATAATCGACGACAATGTCCGGATCCGAATCCCGTTCACTTGTTTCCGTTTCATTCTCACTTGTACCACTAACTAAATTCCCGTGAAATATCGCAAACAAGCAGAAACATAACAAAACGCTTTTAAAATTCATTTTGAGTCCTGTTTTATCCTTTCACGTTTTATTAAAACTTATTTCCGAGACCATATTTTAATCCAATCCATCTGGTCAGGGCGTTGTCTCGACACTAACTAATTCATGCAAATGTGATTTCACCTGTAGAAAACCGTTATCATATTTACCAATTTACGATAAAGCCAACTTGATAAGATAAGAAATTCATTTTTTATGTGTGTGACTCAAGCGATGTTCTGGTGAATTTTAGTACAATTCGGAATGAAGCATAAGGTGGATTTGAAACAAACTATCTATCTGATGTATAGTGTTTATTAGTAGGTTATGGGTAGAGCTGTGGGGAGATAAGATATGAGTTTAGAAATCTAGTTGAATCATCATTTATTTTTTCAGAGGTTGACACATTGGGCAAAAATGATTTTTTTTATTTTAGTGCTAAAAGCTGCTGGATTGAATGAAGGTACCGTTATTAGGGTGGAGCGGTGTTGTATGGAGGATTTTCAAACGATTAAATTTATGCCCTACCAAATAGATTCCATTTAGTCCAAGGATCATCCTTGATTTTTTCAGATTTTTTGAATTGACCGTTATGCATCGCCGGCCATTTTAATTTTGTAATTTTCACCAAAAATAACGGTCTTTTCAAGCTACACTACTTGCAGACATTTTATTTACAAACATTTTGAGCCCTTGATGACTTTCTTTTATCAAACCACTAGTTCTTGAGATATTT
>JXPH01002929.1:1428-18559 GCA_001014845.1 Mochlonyx cinctipes | reverse complement strand
TTAAATTATTTTTGAAAGTTCGAGTCCGTATCGACCCATGTTTTTTTATGTTTGTCAACCAAAAGTTAATCTGTATCTGGCACTAAGGCTTCATATCGTAAAACACCAAGATTTAATTATTCTAAAGTCTTGTATTATCCACATTGCTGTACGCGCCCAAATTTAAGTGACTGAATCAGTCACCAATAAAATTGAGATATCTGTCAATCGATATCTGCTTCAAATCCTTCAGATAAGCTGGCCCCAAATGATTACCAACATCGAATTACGGCAGCAATGTGGTAAGGCTAGTATGGGGATAGAAGCAATCTTGGATATATCAGCAACGTCCTACGACGCATTTCAACTAAAATCGGATCAGTAGCAAAATTAGCTTTGGAGATCTGCCTCGGGAGGCAGACAACACCAAGTCACGCCATTATAGCTATAGGAAACGAACGAGATGGAAAAACACTATTGACCGGCTGTACCTATAAGCTATAGGCCTTAAGTGCCACCCTAAGTGCCAATTACGGGACGTCAAACGGAAAAAACAAAATTTCAAACATCAGAAGTAAAACCTTTAAATTTACAATATCCAAATAATCAAAAGAATCTTTTACAGTCTCTTAGAAAATAATTTCCCAAGCCGCAAAATTATCTTTTGGCAATAAATTCAGAATATAAGCAAAGACCAATCTAGTCTCCATAAATTTCCGCAATAAAATTAAGATAAATTTGCTCATGGTGCTCCACAAAAATAAAAAGGACAAAGTATAAAGTATGTAGGCGTTTTGTCTCGCCTAGCAAAAAAGCAGTTAACATGGCTTGACCCAAAAACCCCATCCAAATATAACCCAATTTTTGTCACAATTAAATAATGACGCCATTATTATTCCTCAACATACATACAGAAAACAAGAACCAAAATCTGTATCAATTTGTGAACACAGCACAGAATCACCCAAAGATGGACGACAGAGATAAAAAGATATAAAAAGTTTTTCATATTCCTCCACATTTCCAGCAAAACTAGAGCTCTGTGATAATAAGTTAAAAGTTAAGAGCATAAATATGTATTCGCTTAGAATTTATGAACTAATGTATGAACATCGCAATTTGAATATTACATTGATGCTAAAATGAGATGAAAAGTAGCAATCATGATACTTCATTTTTTCTATTTTCGTATTTAGAGACTGTTTCAACTTTGATAATATCATTTTCTTTCAAGCATTTTATACAATTTTCCATGAAAAGCTTATAATGTTTGTATTACAAACAAGCAGTGAGCATGAAAGGGGATGCGATATTCATGCTCGAGAACTATTCATGTATACAAAAAATGGAGTAAAAATAATATAATGCTCATGTAATAATAAATGTAATCTTCAGTTCAGTTACAAAAGAGCCTTGGGCTGAATTGCATTCCACTTTTAACAGCCACAAAATTGAAAACAAACAAAATTTTTGAGCACTTCAGACTTAATTGTTTCAAGGGTTCTTTTGAGGCAGTTTTGAAATGAGTTTTGTTTTGGGAAATTATTCTTTTAAATGGAAAGAAAATATTAAATTAAATTAAATTAATTTATATCCTCGTACTAAAAATACATTTTTAGAACATCAGCTGAAAAAATCTCATAATTATGACAAGAGATACATATCCGGTATGCACACTAATTGGATTTAAAAATGGTATATTGGATAGCATAGGTAGCATAGTATGGAAGCAGGTAATTTTTTGTAGAATCTACGCCAACTTCAACTGTTAACTGCCAAGAAAGCTGGACAAAAGGCTTTTATGACAGAAGGTTAACACAACAAAAGGCACAAACGTACAAAAGGCGAAAGTCAAATATGACTAAATGCCAGCACAATATTGAACGTCCTTTTAGGGTTTTTCTTTCTTTAAAAGGATCACGAACATAGTTTTATGCTTAGTTTACACCTTTTACGGAGTTTACTTTCTTTAAAAGGATTACAAAACTAGTTTTATGCATAGCCCTAGGCGTAGGTCTCCTTTGGGATTTCCCTTCTTTAGAAGGACTACAAACCTAGGTTTATGAGTACCCCTGAGGTTAAGCTTATGTGTAGTTTTAGGTTTATTTTAATAGGATCATAAATAAAGTTCTCTAAGGTTTATGTCTCCTTTGAAATTCTCCTTATTTTTGAAGGATCATAAACCTAGTTGTATCTATAGCTTAGGCCTTCTAAGAAATTTCAAAACATTGCGAATCTGATGGGTTTAGACCTTATAATGCATTTCTTTTCTTTAAAAGTATCGCAAACCTTGTTCCATGAGTAGCCCTAAGTGTAGGCTTTGGAATTCTCCTTATTTAGCAAGGTCACAAATTTAGATGTATGCGCAGTCTTAGATTCAGTTCTACTTAGGGATTTCCTAGTTTTTTGTTTAGCGTTAGTTTGTTTCTCTTCTTTAGAAGGATCACTAGTCTAGGCTTAGCTATTCCAACGTTTTTTCCTTCTTTGAAAGGATCACAAATGTCACAGATAATCTACGGAACTCTTTTTAGAGTTCTTTTTACTCTAATTCACACTTAACGCTTCAGTCTTTTTTTAGGGTTCCATTAAGTCTATAAAAAGGAGTTAAACGAACTCAAAAAAGGAGTTTGACAAAAACATTTTTTTAAACATTTCTACAGTGTCAGTTCTACAGTGTGTTTTTAAAACAAACGTATTATAAAATGTCTACGTTCATGCCATCTTTGGGATTCCCTTTTCTTTTAAAAGTATCACAAACCTGGTATAGATCTTCGTAGAGCACACAAAATCTGACGAACCCTTATTGGGTTCAAAGTATCTAAAATTTCGGTAAAGTCTACCTAATTTATAAAGCGTTGAGTTAAACACCTTCTTGGAGTACGATGAACTCTAAAAAAAGATCACGTCAACCCTTTTTAGCTAATTTGAACTTTAATTTAGGGTTCAATGAACTCAAATCGGGGGTTCCAACGAACACTTTTTAGAGTTTGAGATTTAAGGTAAAATCGTCGAATGCGTCGAGAACTGTACCTACCTTGGCAGCAAGATTACAACTAATGGTGGTACCGACGAAGACGTTCAAAGCCGCATCAACACTGCGAGAGGAAGATTTTATGCGTTAAACAACATCTGGCGCTCAAGCCTCATATCAAAGAAAACCAAGCTTCAATTATTCCGAAGCCTTGTATTATCCACACTGCTGTACGCGTCCAAGACTTGGAAAGTGACTGAGTTAGTCTCCAATAAAATTCAGACATTTTTCAATCGATGTCTGTGGCAAATCCTTTGGATAAGATGGTCTTGAACGATTACTAACATAGAATTATGACAGCAATGTGGTATGACTAGTATGGAGATATAAATTAGGCGACGCGAACTTGGATGGATCGGCCACGTGCTTCGACGAGGTCCAACGGAACCCGGATCTATAGCGAAAGAAGCTTTGGAGTACTGTCCACGGGAAGGAACTCGTTCCCGAGGCAGACCACGCCAAACTTGGCGCCGTTTCGTTAAGTCAGGGTTGGGTGTACGCAATGATGAATGGGGTGACATTATAGCAACCGCTAGGAATCGAACGAGATGGAAAAATACTATTGACCAACTGTGTCCCACAAGGGGCCATAGGTAGTAAGTTAGTAAGTTAGTAGTAAGTAAGTAAGTAAGTAAGTAAGTATACATTTATCTGCTTTGAAAACATCACAAACCTCGTTTGGTGTAGGCCTGCTTTCTGATAGAAGGGTCATAAACATAGGTTTATTCATAGTTCTAGATTTAGTTCTAGTTAGGGATTTCTTTTCGTTAAAAATAATTCAAAGCTAGTTTTCTAGGACCACAGTTTAGAACTTCTTATTTTTTCTTATTTCTTTTATTCAAAAGGATCACAAACCTAGGCTTATACATATACCTAGGGTTATTACATTACCAACTTAGGTTTAGTTTTGTTCTTTAGCAAGATAACAAATCTAAGTTTAGGTCTTCAAAAGAATTTCCCTTCTTTAAAAGGATCATAAATGTAATTACTTGAGCATACTTCTTAGATTTATGCCTCCTTTGGGATTCACCTTTTTAAAAACCTAATTTTATGCATAAAGATTTCAACGGATTACAAATCTGGATTTAGGGCTTTGAATGTATTTTTCTTATTTAAAAAGACCACAGCTGTAGACTTTCTTTAGGATATTCCTTCTTAAGAAGGCTTACAATCCTAGGTTTATGTGCACATAACATGTTATCCTAGATTTAGTTCTACTTAGGAATTTCCGTTTTTAAAAAAGGATCTCACTCAAACCTAGTTTTCAGTGTAATTTTGGTTTGGGTCTTATTAGAGATTTCTCTTCTTTTTAAAAGATCATAAACCTAGGTATATTCGTAGTTCTAGGTTCACAGAAAATTTAAAATACTGAAATTTTTAGATAATGTATCTAAAAACTTTGGTAAGTCCTTCATTCTAATTATTAGTTAAAATTACTAAAAATGATAGTTAATAAATCTTAAAAAAGCAGTAATATTATGTTCACTGAAGTTAATAGTTTGAAACAAGATTTTTAATCAAAACGCAAAATTCCAACTATTAATTCACTACCTATCCAATTTGATATACATTAAAAAAAAAAAGGTACGATTAGTTTTTGGATCATGTATCTAAAATTTTCAGTTAAAGCTGGTTAACTGTAATTTTAGATCAAAGCAGTGAACTAATAAAATCCTGTTTTCAGATAAATGATCTTATTTTCAGTTTCCAAAATTTTATGTGTTTGTTAAATCACAAACCTAATCTTAAGCATACTCGTAAGTTTATTTCCTTTCTTTAGGAGGACTAAAAAGATACTGAGGCGTCGTAGGCCTCCCGAGCAGTTTTTCTTTTTTTTATGCATAGTCGTCCAAGGTTTGTGTTTTTTTTGGGATTCCTTTATTTTAAAAGGATTACAAACCTCGTTTTATGCGTAGCCCTCTAGGCTTCCTAGGTTTATCTGTAATGTGATGTCTTTGATGCAGGGCTTCTCACAGATTTCCGTTCTTTAGCAGGATTCCAAGTCTAGGTTAAAGTCTTCTAAAAGATTTTGCTTCTTTGAGCCATTTACCGAGAATGTCGGTTGGTATTTAGAGATTTTAGAGGGAGAAGGGAGCTCTTTTAAAAAACATGGGGCCTTCTCAAAAATTCAAAAAATTAATAATTTTTCTCGTGATTTGTGAGTCTAACATTCTTAAAACGGATTTTGACACTTTCTTGAAAAAACTTTATGTCCAAACTTGTGAGTTGTCAAACGTCAAACTTGATTATTTATTGACAATTACCAAACAGTTTCGGGTCCACAAATAGCTAAGTGATAAACTCTGGAACANATCACCGTTGGATAAGGCGAAAAGTAAAGTAAAGTAAGTACCAAACAGTTAACACTTCAAAAAAAAGTTCTGAATCTGAATCGGAATAAAAGACCGAGTATTTCATTTGCTGAGTATTCGGTTTATGAATCGGGACAATATCATAACCCAGCTATTCGGGTTATCTTTATGAGCTTGCAAAATTAGGATTTTTCATTTAAAAAAAGCCCATACTGAGGTTTCAACTCGTGAAGATCTCTCGCCCCTAAAGCTACTGCTCTGACCCATGTGCTATGGAGGCATATGATCATCAGCTATAAAATGATGAATACATTTAAATTATGAAATAATAATAGTGCGCATGCGCATGCGCATACACAGTTTCACAGAATTTATTCGGGATATTTGCATAAAAACTACCGAGTCGTAACTCGATACTCGATGATACTCGATACTTGATTTCTAAAGATGGGAATCGAATATCGGGAAAAAATTTCAGATCTCGAATGCTAGTCGGGTTAAAATCGACCAGAATAAAGATCCCGCTTTTAAATGTGTACTATACTGACCAGTTTTTTTTACAGTTAAGTTGTTAACGTGCCAAATCTCATTTACTGATCGAATCGAATTAAAGTAGGATTAATACATTATGGTTGAGGATTAAAACTTGAATATTGACCATTGACAGTTTAGCAGTTTGATATACAGCGTCATAATCAGAATTGCTCAAGTTGATAACTAACCTCGTTAGGATTTTCAACTTCAAAAATGTTCTCAAATTTCAAATGCTATCAAATGCAACTATCAAGAATCATAACAGCAGTCTTGACAGTGTTGGCAACAACTGTCACCTGTCAAGAGTAGCTTTCAAATCAAAACACATGTGAAGAAATTGAGAATTCACTATTTTTAGACCATGATGTTGAATTATAAATTTCATTTACTGTTTGTTCCTGTTTCACAATTATATCCAGAAAAAGGTCCACAAAAGAACATTTCACCCTATTTGGCACATAATAAATTGCAACAATTTGATTTAATGTTTTCACATAAATTTTCTTTAATTTTTCATTTCCATCCCTTGAATATTAGATGAAGATGAAGATTAAGTCCGTACTTCTGGCATTTTCAGCTTCCGCTACAGAAAAAGAAAAAAAGAAAACAGTTTTTCAAGAGGCTCAACAACAACCACACTTGTCTTATTGCTCCTTTGTACACGTGTACCTCTATTCTGCACCCTCTATTTATGTCGTAGCCTACATATTCAGCAGACCGTTTTATAAATAGAACAAACAAGTTTTCTTTTCAAGCGAAATTCTCGTCTCGTCTAGACTCTCTCGCACAAATAAAAATTTAAGAAGAATATTCAAATCTATGTTTGGGAAATGAGGAAAAGCGACATAAATTACAGCCAAACACCGGATGCATTTATGAATTTTTTTATGGGTTTTCATGAAACTTTTCAGCTAATAAATTTTGCAGAATTTTTGTTTCTCGGGAAATTAAGAGGATAAAAAGTTGTTAAAAATGGAAAATTTGAATTAAATATTTTTGTACGTGTGTGTCATGTGCAGGATATTTTACCCCATTATACCATTTTGTAGGAGGAAAAAAAGAAAAATCTCTTAATCTAAATATTGCTTTTATTTGATGAATCATAAAATCTCTGAGAGATGCTGATTAAAGATAAAAAAAATCTTTTTTTTTGTTCTTGAAGTCGAATGTCGATCTCGCTGGATGTAGCAGAAAAGAGAGAAAGGAAAATATTTTCATTCTGCAACATCATCCTTCATTCAGCAAAATTCAAATGAAATGCCATCGTATATATTTTTATTGGTATCACTTTATTGTCATCATTTGCAAAGACAAATGAGATGAAAAATTCATGCGACATTTCAACCATTTTAGGCATTTTTTTTTTATTTATAAAATGTATTCGCAAAAACTACGCTAAAATTTTACACACGACATTTATGTTTTTGTACACGATTCGCTTTTTTGCAACATTCTTTTTCTGCTTTCATCAAAAATATTTTAAATTTCTGAAATTGATGAGCAATTTTGTTGTTTTGTTTGGAACATTTTTTATATTTTTTAATGAAAAATGCTCTCAAATGAAATGATGATACACAATATGAGCTTTGTTTAATGTTTGAAGTGTGGATTCAAATTTATTTATATTTTTTACACACTCAATATTTCAATTTTACATATTATACAATCATTGCACATTGGAAATAAATGTCGATTTTCAATTTATGGGGTAAAATGATTGATAAATAAATTGTTTTTATTAAAAATTCGGAAAAGTATGGATTTTCTTACTATAGAAGACGGCTGCCGCTACCTCAGTGCTTGTTTGTCAGTTAGTCAAAAAACATAATACAACACAAAGTGGATTATGTAGCTTTTCATTCATAGTTATTGTATATTTTATGATAAGAATTGGATTTAGACTTCGACAAGGATGACAGGAGCAAATTTTGAAGAAGATCGGAAAAGTATTTACAGAGTTATCAAAGAAAGTCTGGTAATTAGAAGCACCAGGAATGAATAATATAATCCCAACTGTTCTTGGGCACTTGCCATTAGCTTATATTCCCAAACTGAGCTAATTCCGATCACTAGAACTCTAGAATTCTGGATTTGGCCGATATGTATGAGCCTTCAGATCCCTATGTCCTGGGGTCAGACTTTTTCAGGAACTGTTCTTGGATTCTTATCAAAAGCTTGTATTCCAAATTTGAGCTCATACCGATAACTAAAACTCAAGAATTGGTTCCCGGTACACAGGAGCCCACGATTTTTTTTATCTGTGTAAGCTCATTCCGATTATTAGAACTCAAGATTTCTGGACAATTCTAGTGATTTTGCATGAGAGGCCCTAGATCCCGTGGTTCGATCTGGAGGTGGGCCATCTACTAAATCATCCTTACTATTGACGGAAAAAGGATCCATGCCAAAATTCATCAAAATCGGTTGAGATTTACGTGCGTTATCATCCCTATAGATATACCTATACATATAGACGCACACACAGATACATCAAAAAACCATATTTATCCCTGACTTATGATAACAGCGCTTCGAAAATAAGAACAGTTTCAAAAAAACTTGACCCTGAGATATCGAGATCTAGGGGCCCCTGTGTACCAGAAACTTCCAGCATTCTTGAGTTTTAATGATCAGAATGAGCTCAAGTTTGGAATATACCGATGTTTTCGAAAATAATTAAATTTATATTAAAGTTCTTATTTCAGCATGAAAAGGTCACATGTGAGGAAGCCATGATAAATTTATAAAGCAAATGTGACGACGTCATTAGGACATTAAAATATGCATGAGATTTTCATGGGTTACTGACGTGCTCTCATGGTTTCCTCATGGATTGTTTAACTTTTAGCGGGGAGGATGCCTTAGGTCGTTAAATTAAGGTCTGGAGTCTTAACGATTTCTTCACGGTTTTCTTGCGAGCTTCTCACAGCTTACCGCACGCATTCTTCTCAATTTCAGGTACGAACACGAGAAGAATCCTTTACTTTAATTTTCGCCTCATCTAACGGTGATGCTGAGCTGTCACTAAGAGCATTGGCCTTGGCCATCTCGTGCGTCGTAGTGCCATTTACTTCAAGTTTCATATATTGTTAAATGGAGAGCTGCCACTTTGAACTGCCTAAGTATTAGCTTCCGCCAGCGTTAAGCGACACCAGGTGTTTTTCGGTCATCCTCTTTTTCTGCTACCTTGTGGGTAGTGTTTGGTGACAAACTTCTTCAGGTTTTTCCCTGAGAGTGTTTTCAATCCAACCAAATTTTCTCCTACGTACCTCAAGATTGCTCTAATGAACCAGGTCTCACCACAACCAACAATACAGACAGTGCATGATCGAAATATGTTTATTTTAGTTCTGGTGGTATAAATCGAAAAGCACCATACGATTAAGGACGATGAATGCACCACGCCCTTTATTAATCCTGGTTTCAACATCTTCAGATACTGGAATTGCGTTACTCGCTCTATGAGGCTGTTGGCGAGCATAAGAGGAAGATTGGGATCTGCATTTATACGCAATTCTTTGGTCTTATTAACGTTGAATTTCAGCCCAACTTTGGCAGATTCTCGTTCTAGGTCGTTCACTTTATGTTGCATGTCCACTAGCTTATGTGCTAGCTCACACTTGTCGTCAGCAAAATCTAGTGATTCCAATCTCTCTCGCGGTATGAGGGGGTTTCAAATGATTCCTCGTGGCTTGTGTTTTGTTGCCCGTATCGCGATCGCCAGACTATCTAGAACAACAAGAAACAGCAGCGGTGACATCAAACAGCCTTGTCTGACCCCCGAAAGTGTCTCAACATTCGAAACGCTCATAACTCTTGCGTATCAGGGATATTACTATATTGGATACATCCATGTTTTTCAATTCGCATTCTCTGTCTAAGGAATAGAATGGTTTTTCGTAATCGATGAACAGGGATACAATGGGGAGCGCATCTCGACTAATTGCTCTATGATAAATCGTAAGGTGTTGATTTGATCGATGCAGAAATTCTGGGCTCTGAAACCTGCCTATTCAGGACGAAGCAATTATTGTATCATCTCTACTGTACGATCCCTACTTATCTTAGAAAACACTTTCAGTACGACACAAAGGATATATTAATGCCGCGCCAATTTTTATTTTTTTAATTTAAGCCGCTGTCTCTTTGCTGTAACGTAACTTTTTAGCATTGCAATATAACATTTTATGATAAAATATGTTAAATATATGCTTAGGTCATAATTCTTGAAAACAAAAATCATCAAATTCATTTTATTTGCTATAAAACCACTAGTCTGGAATCGATAGAAAACTTTTCAAGTATTTGATTACGATATTCAAAGTAGTAGTTTTGAAGATCTTGAGATTAAAAAAGATATTTTTGCTTCTCGCTTAATCATGAACGTTATTATGTAAATATGAACATGATGGCCCATCATCGAATTACCTTTTAATGCCAAAGCAATACCATCAATCATCAAACGCCTCCTCTCATCATCGTCAAAATGCCATTCTGCATTCTTGACAACAGAACGAACACCATCATGGATGGTCTGACCATTGCCATTGAGGGGCAAAGGTTGGCACTAAATTTAATTGCCAATTCACATCATCATTAAAATGAAATATTATTTCAAAGTGTGATATCAAATTTCATGAGCTTTTAAAAAACCTTTATGCTATACTGCTGTAATAATACAATAATTTATTTTGATTGACATTGTGATGAGTGTGTAAATATTTACATAAATTGCTATTAAAAATTAATACTCAGGTTATGGGACACATACCGTCCAATGCAATGCAATGATACCTACATTAAACATGTAATTTCCAATAAAATTAATAACGCGGCATAAAAAATATAAATAATTAATTATATTTTTATTTGTTCTCTTGTTCCATATCGGTCGGCATGATAATATCACATGTTTGATTTTCCATATTTATACCTATAGACCGAAAATTAAATTTATATGGTATGATATTAATGAGCACTTTTGATGTTGTCTGCTGTCAGTCAGGGCATCGAAATTGGTTATTTTAAAAACACTCAGAAAATCTCATGGAAGTGAGGATTTTGGACTTAGTTTTCTATATCAAAATATGTTCTAAAGTTCCTGGTTTTGCACAAGCAACCACCGATCGCCAGATACCTACAAATTAGGCTGGTCCAAAAAATACCGATTTATTTTCTTGCTCACCGGACCGGCTTTAAGGGGGTTAAAGCTTTGGTTTTAAGTGATAAAAAATCGCAAAAATAATATGGAGCCACGCTTGCATCATTTACAGTTCTGAAAGAGAATTTGTGGATAGTTTGAAGAATTTCGAGCTTTTCAATAAATGAAGTAGGAGTAATAAGGCAGGTTTTGAAGAAGACGCAAACGTAAATTGTCTGTTAACTTCATCAACCAGAAAGTCACTATTGCTTTCAAGGTTTCTTAGATACAAGTCCCAGCTTCTTGATATTAGGCTCTTGCTATCACTAGAACAGAGAATTCTGGAAGTTGCCGTATCTAGAAGGGATCTGAATCCCGATGTCCCGGGGTCAAACTTTGAGGAATTGTTCTTGGCTAGTTACCACAAGATTATGTGCCAAGTTTGAGCTCATTCCAATCATTAGAACTCAAGATTTCTGAAAAGCTCTGGTAAGTTTGTATGCGATTCCTAGACCACGTGGACTGGTTTGACCCATTAACAAACTCGTCCTTGTTTTTGTTGAGAAAAGCATACACACAAAATTTCAGCCAAATCGGTTGAGAACTACGTAAGTTATCGATGGCAAAAACACAATAGAGGCAACAGACAGATAGACAGATAGACCTATAAACAGACAGTTTTAAACCGGTGGAGCAGGGTTCAAACATCAATTTAAAAATCCCAAAAAATTAAGGGAATTAATGGGAGCAAAATACAATATTCAACCGGTAGCACGGGGTTCAAACGTCATTTTAAAAATCCAACAAAATCAGAGTACTTGTGGGACCAAAGTACCATTTTGAACCGGTGGCACGGGGCACAAACGTCAGTTTAAAAATCAGAAAAAATCAGAGGTAGTATTGGAACCAGAATACAAGTTTTCACGGGGATTTTTCTTTCCCAATTGTAAAATTTCCAAATCGATCCACCTTTGTATAATTTCAAATAGCCATAACATTTGATGTTTCCAATGCACGACTTTGATGAGCATAGATTTTTGATCCAGAACATCACCCAATCGATCGTTTTGAGCATTAATTTTTTAAACTAAATTTGAGCCTTTTTGTGCTTAGCTCGTTTGAGTTTTTCTTGAATCTGGCGTTCAAAATTGGACAACAAGATGAAACATGTGTGGATGCTGGAACAAATATTGGGTTACACCATCTATTTTAGAGGAAAATGTTTAATTTTTTTCCGAAATTCAATCGTTTTGTTGATATTTTTCTTGTCTCTCAACTCTTTTCTTAAAATACACATTTTGGATTCGTTTCCATGAGAGTTTGGAGATTGATCTGCCTAATTTTCAAGTGGGGTTTTAAATTTCGGACAGAATCCACTTCAACTTTTTCTTTCAAGAAAAAATAAAATAAAAAACACAAGTTTTGTGGGAAACGAGAAAAAGAAATTAAAAAGATGACGGAAGCTGTAACATTTTATTTTTTTCTGAAACTTTCCAGACAACCAGGGAAAATTACGATTATGAAACATAATTTTTTTTCTTCTCTTCAAACTTGATCTTATCGATTCTTATCTCTACTTTTTCATGTAATATTACATTTTAAAATGGTGTGCGAGAACAGTGTTGTAAGACGGAAAGAAAAATATATTTTTGGGAAATTTTTCGGAAAATATTCAAATTTTTCTAAATGGAAAAATTTCTATTTGAAAAATATTTTTCTCAGCTATTTGAAGACCTACAGACAGTCTTGTGAAGCACAGCACATCAAAAGCAAGTAATTTTTAAAAGTTTCTCAAAAACACAATAATTAAAAACCGATCGGAGATAAAACTGAATAAGTATAAACATGGAAAAAAATGCCAATGGGTAAAATTTCTATGCAGGTCAATGTCTAGAAAGCTGCCATTTATTCTAGCTTCCAAGGACCAGGTTCTAAAAATCTTCTTTCCGATTAGAGACTAATGGGCTCTCAAACATAAATAGTCAACTGCATGATCAACTAGTGTTTAACACAAACAGTGTATTATGCGAAGGCTTAGCTGGAGCCAGAGCAACTTTGCAAGCTCAAATTTGGAGGTATTCATTCCAAGCAGAAGCATTGGCCATAGGCTATCTGCCGCTGACTAGGCCATTCTAAAGGCTCTACCCTTGTTTATGGTAGATTCAGCGTTTATTAAGAATTGTTAAAGATCGCTAGAAAAGCTTTCCAGTTGTAACCAAGTTAGTCTTATAGGCACCCGGGCACTCTAATATTGAAGGTAATATAAGAGCTGACACCTTAGAGCTCTTTTTTGTTAACAATAACCCCAATGCCCTTGTGGCTTGATCGGTAGAGCGTCTGCATATCGACGATTGAATTAACTTGCGTTTTTTTATCATTGTCGAGAAGGTAGATTAGATGGATGTATATCGTCAATCTCTTTTTTGAGCGAATCAAAATCAAGCTCTAATTTTAATGCTTCTTCTGCAATGGTTCTGGTAGCGTATAGGTTAAATCTCATCGTAGTTTTTACGTGCTTTTCGATACTGTGGAGTGCGTCTATGTTTCATATCCTGGTGGCCATGCAGAAGGAGGGTCAACATTCTTCTTTGGAGATTTTTGTTATAGAACACTTCTTCATGCCCTCCACAGACTCTCTGTGGTCAGACTGGAAACGTGATAGCGTGTATAGTTGTGTGCAGAGGCACGGCACAATGAGCTATATGGGACCTCACGTTTTTATGTATGGCCAGCAGGGTATGAAACAAGCATAGCTCTCACTGTAACAAAAAAAGCTATACAGGTTCAAGCCTGATATATGCTACTTGCTCACACGGCCAGAACTGTGGATTGGTTTGTAGAAGGATTGCAGTCCACCATAATCCAGATTTGGTTGGGCTGCTCTTTCCTCAAAAATTAAAATAAATTGATTTTTGGCCCATTTATGGCTAGTATTTAGGGCCTTTAGGAACGGAAGGGCGAAAAAAAGGTAATTTTTGACATGTATTGTCAGAGCCATGGTATCAAAAATACTCATGCTGCAAAAACTTAAGTATGGGATAGAAGGCGTTGAAATGGCATTTATGTCGAAGAGGTTAGTCAGTTTCCTGGCAGCAAAAATTGAACACGGCTTGATGGGCTCAATGAACTGGTAACTTGTTATTGGTTTGGAATCCACTATAAGCTCTAAGTCCACTAATACCTAGAAAGTTATCTGAAATATGAGGCCTCACCTGGTCCTTCTTGGAAAGGCGTTATTATTGTTATTATTATTATTCACCCCGGAGCCAGTCTCGGCTCTTTCCAGAAAGTGGTTCTTCGCAAGAACCGAAGAATGGTCTGTCACAGTACACTCCAAATGCTGTCAGTCTCTCACAAGCTGCCAGGATACCAAGCTGTTTATCACACAGCCATTTGCTTCCGTTTTTAAATTCTTAATGAACTTTGACAGAGGTCGGTTACGTTTGATAGTCTCATGTATGTATCACAAGAGACTGCAAGTTGAACGACCACTTGCAGAAAATCGGTCTTGGGTCTTGCCTTTAAAATACTATGCGGAAAGTTTGTTTTTACTAGAATACTAAGCGAAATTATTTCATTTTAGTGGAAAATGACAGAAAAAAAACTTAAAGCAAATTAACCTGTAAATCAGTTGTTATTGAAGGTACGCCAATTTATCAGCGAAATTCAGATAAAATATAAAATTTAGTGAAACTTTCTATAAATCAGGAACCGTTAATTACAATAATATAAAACGGCAGTTTGGTTGACATCCAGGGGACATCCATTCACCATCTTATCTTTAATAATAATAAGGTCTATAGTACCCTATTGGGACCAGGTGACTCCTCATATTTCAGAGAACTTTTTAGGTATTAATGAACCTACAGCTTATAGTGGATTCCGAACCACCACAATTTTTAATGGTTATGCTAATGAGTTACCAGTTCATTGAGCCCATCAAGTTGTGTTCAATTTTTGCTGCAAGGAAACTGACTAACCTCTACAACATGAGCGCCATTGGAACGCCTTCTATCCCATACTTAAGTTTTTGCAGCAAGTGTATTTTTGATAGCATGGCTCTGACGATACATGTCGGAAATTACCTTATTTACCCTATTATTCATTAATAATAAGCGCACAAAAAGCAATTTACCTTCTCGACAACGATGAACGCAAGTTAATTCAAACGTCACAGGTCGGATTTGAACCCGTACCTTTCTGGTTGATAGGCAGACGGGCTTCCGATCAAGCCACAAGGGCAGTCGATCTTATCTTTAGTCCTTAATAATTATCGTTAGTTTGGTTTTGGGCCCTTACTTTTAGAAAATATTTTTTAATATCTATACAGGGGAGAGAGAAAGTGAAAAGCGCATCAAAATAGCCATCATTTCTCTACCCTAGTAGCACAGTCTATTTGTACGCCTATACGTTACACCACAATCAATTATTCAATTATATGGATAGGAATAGTGAACCCCAAAAGAAAGGGAATAAAATTTCAAATGATTTTTAATTAAATCCGGAAAACTCGATGTAAAAGGTGCAATAATTTTCAATTTTAATCTGCCAAACGTAATAAACTTTCATTCCCTAATATTGCCAACATAAAGTATCAGAGACCGAGAGGAGAATTTATACTTTTTAACTTTAATAATTACAAAATCCACATTAATGGCAGCAAAAAGCAACAAATATATAAAAGCCAAAGAAGATAAAAGCAAAACACCTTTTGATCTAATGTAATTTTTTTCTTTTTTTCCACAATACTAAACTTTAAATTGCTTGGAGCGCCATAACTTTTCTGTGGAGTTCCCTTCTCTTGTTAGCTATAACTGTGGTTTATGGGGAGGAGATTGGGAAATGGTACTGAAACTGCATAATAAACATTAATCTACACAGTCTGTACAATGTATGTACATTAGATTGGTCCTTGTTTTAGATTTTTTACTACCTTGATTTTAGCAGAAAAAGTGCAAAGAATCAACATAAAATGCGCCATGTCACTAAAAATCTTGCCAATAAAAAGAATTCTTGACTCGCCTAACGAAATAAAAAATCCTTCTCTTGGAAAGGTTATGGGAAGTTTCAGAGTTATTTTCTCCATTTTGCAGATTTGGAAAGAAAAACTCCTGCGAAAACTTGTTTGATGACGTTTGTGTACCGCGCCACCGGTTCAAAGTTGTATTTTGGTCCGATAGCTACCCTGATTTTTTAGGAATTTTTAAAATGACGTCTGAGCCCCGCACATAAAATTCAGACATTTGTCAATCGATGTCTGCGGCAAATTCTCCGGATAAGATGGCCTCGAACGATTACTAACACCGAATTATGGCAGCTAAGTGGTATGACCAGCATGGAGATAGAAATCAGGCGACGTAAACTTGGATGGATCGGCCACGTGCTACGAAGGGGCCCAACGGAGCCCGGATCAGTAGCAAAAGAAGCTTTGGAGTACTGTCCACAGGGTGACGTAATAGCAACCGCTAGGGACCGAATGAGATGGAATAGGACTATTGATCGGCTGTGTCCCGCGTGGGTACCATAGACTTATAAGTAAGTAAGTAAGAACCCCACACCACCGGTTCAATGTTGTATATTGGTTCCATTTGCTCCCCTGGTTTTTTGAGATTTTTAAAATGACGTTTGACCTCACGCCACCGGTTCAAAACTGGTAAATTTTTGAGTAATTTGGGTAAAACTTGAAATTTTTCGGTTTTTGAGCTCTAGAAGCGACGCAATTTTTTTTAACTTTTTATTTCACATTTTTCGATAGCAAAATTAAAAAAATATAATTATATATGTTATAGCTTGGCCAGGATAAGGTTTTCCGGTACCGGTACGAGGACAAAATTTTTTTGTTTATATTTCTTATCTTTCAATTATATTTTTCTAGTCAAAAAATTTTGACATAAGTTGTTGATAGTTTGGAAAATTATTATAACTTATTTTTCATTTAGAATTACGGAATATTTTAGTACAATTTATTGTCTTTTTCCTTAAATTTTATAGAATTTTTCAGTTAATTTGAGCACCAGCTGAAATTAACTGAGCCTTAAAATGACAGAAAATTCCGATATATTTACTGATGGATTCCGTAAATTTGACTGAATTAATTTTTTCCATTAAAAATTGCAAAAAAATATAATGATCTAT
>JXPH01002926.1:0-13464 GCA_001014845.1 Mochlonyx cinctipes | reverse complement strand
ACTTTTGCCCATATATTTCCCCCTCGACTTAAGTACACCGAACTATTAGTGGGCATAAAAAATGCCAATGATTTTTCCCCATCAGTGTGAATTATTTGTTATGATTCTCAACAGTATGTTCCGTTCCACTCTCGCTCATAGTAAAAGGTCTGTGCATAGAGAATGTGACTGTATGTGTAGGAATCTAGTGGAGAATATTTTTAAAGTTTTTATTTCATCAGGCAAAAGATTGCCTTTTAATTAATTATTTGATTTAATATAATTTCCATAGTTTTTTATTTGAGTTTTTTTATTTATTAAGTTTAAGTTATGAATGAATTATCAAACAACATCTGTTTTGATGCGTTATCTATTTTGAATAACGTGCAAATCGTCGAAAATGGTATGTGATTTATGTCTGAAAAAATCCATTGACATTTTGAGGTTATCTTTTTTATGTACATTTTTTGATCATTTTTTCCATTTTTATTACACTTATTTACCTTTTCGAGATAAATAATTTCATGTACATTATTTACATATTCGTGAGATTAGAAAACAGTTATCGTTAATTAGATTTATTTGTTTTAGTTTGCAGCATATGCGGTGCTCAGCACTACACCCAAAATTGCCCTGAATTTGCTAAAGGACACCATGTAAGTCGCACTATTTTCATTACCTTTTATTGCTATTTTATTATACTATTGCATTCTGTCAAATTTTTACTGATATGATTATGATGAATTTATATGCAAAATATATAAAATGAAAATTTAGTAACGTGCATCTGTTAAATGGGGGAATAAAAATAAATGTATATGGTAATTAATTCCTCTAGCGTTCTCAATTTCTAGTTAAGCACAAAACATGTTTTGAAATGTTTAAATTTTATTATTTAAAAAAATTGATAACCATATAGGTAGTGGTATTATTCATAAAAATACTTAATTAGGTACACTGTAATAAATTCCGCCATTTTCAAGTGTCCAAAATCGAATAGTCCCTAGAATGTCCTCAGTGAGAGCCTCAGTGATTTTTTTATTGCAATTCCATTTATTAAACTTTTTTTTGAATTCATTATGCAATTTTCAAATTTACAGCTCTTTCGCTTTTTCCGGTTACATTTCGGCTTATAACGGTATATATTTAAAAAAAAATAGCTCATTCTTACCATGGTCCTTCTCAAAAGCATATATGTTCCATGTCTGAGCAACTAAGAGAATTACAACTAAAGACTTCGTGTGGCATAGGTGCCTCCTAATCACGAGGTTCTTGGATAAAATTTAGGAACCAAAAACTTATTTTAGGAACTATTCTTGGGTCTTCAACAAAAGTTTATGTTCCAAATTTGTGGTCATTCCCATCATTATAACTCGAGATATCTGGAAATTCCTGGGGCATCCCACGCAATTAAAGAAAACTGAATGTAGAGCAAAACTCTTCATTTTTGGACAGGACATTCCGATTTTTGAGTAGCATGGGATGGTTGCCTCCTCACCCCTAGGAACAAATTTTGTTATGAACTGTTCGTGGGTTCCAAGAGCTTATGTAACAAATTTGAGCACATTCTCATCATTAGAACTCGAGATATCTGAATAATCCTAAGTGCAGATCCCGAGAATAACTTGATCTCATAAATTATTTTCTGTTTTCAACAAAATAATTTGATAAATTTTTATTTGTATTATTTTTACCAAACTATAATGAGCCAAGCTGAAGACCTACAAAGGGCCTGCAGCTCTCGCAAATTCGGTGATTGAGCACTGAATTTCCGCAAATTTTGACAAATTGTGCGAAATTTGTAAATTCCCCTAATTTCTACGAAATTTTCAAATTTTTTGCAAATGTCCGCAAATTTCATAAATTGCACAGAATTTGCAAATTTTCACAAATTTCGCAAATTTTCACAAATTTCACGAATTTTGCAAATTCTACAAATTTCTATGAATTTCACAAATTTCCACAAATTTCGCAAATTTCACGAATTTCGCGAATTCTACAAATTTCTACGAATTTCTCAAATTTCCCCAAATTCGTCAAATTTCCACAAATTTCACAGGTGTCGCAAATTCCGCAAATTTCTAAGAATTTCACAAATTTCAACGAGTTTCACAAATGTCTACGCATTTCACAAATGTCCATAAATTTCCGCAAATTTCAAAAATACCTACAAATTTGTCAAATTGCCACAAATTTAGCAAATATCCACAAATTTAATAAATTTGCACGAATTTCGCAAACTTCCACTAATTTGGGCCCGCAACTGTCGCAAATTTGATGATTGCGCTTGCAAATTTATACAAATTTGGCAAATTTTCACAAATTTTACAAATTTTTGCAAATTTTACGAATTTAGCAAATTTTACAAGTTTCTACAAATTTCACAAATTTCTACAAATTTTCGTAAATTTCCACAAATTTGGCAAATTTCCATTAATTTCCACAAATTTCACGAATTCCGCAAATTCCATAAATTTCTACGAATTTTACAAATTTTTCAAATTGCCACAAATTTTGTAAATTTTCGCAAATTTCGCTAATGTCCACAAATTTCACAATTTTCGACGAATTTTACAACTTTTAGTGTCGCAAATTCTACAAATTTCCAAAAAAAATTCACAAATTTCAAAAAATTTCATAAATTTGGCAAATTAATTTGAATTTTATCGTCTTTTAAAGATTTTTTTTGACAATTTTACTGGCTCCTTCAGACGTTACGGTTGTAAATATACGGACGACAGGAAATTCTGTGCATTTTTCTCCTAAACGTGAGAAATGATAATGATAATAATACAATTCCTGTCGAAACAAATTAGGCTTCGATCATTTGCACTCTAAGGCGGGCGCTGGGGTTTTTTGCTCTGATTCAGCATTTGAGGTATCAGCTTTATTAGAAAAATTCTGCACTGTTTTTCAGTCAAAACTTTACGCTATTCTCCTCGGAGCGGAAAATGCTCATGTTGAGTCAAGTTAAGTCGATCACAGAATAGCTTTTTGTTCTGATATAGTCAGATAGCGCTTCAAGCTTTGCTGTTTTATAACTTCGTATCTAAAGTGATGCTCCTATGCAGGGATGCCTAGCAGAAGCTTTCTGCGACAAACTTGATGTCTCTTTACTGGACCCAGTTGTGTAGCTGTTAATAAGAAAGCAGGGGAATCGGCTCGTACTGGTTTCAAAACTTGTGTGCTGGTGATGGTGAGGGCGATAACTAGATATCGTTGCCTAAATTACCACATGCATCATATGCGTCTTGCGCCATCAAATATATGTGGCTTATGCGACGATATATGTGTGTGACTACCATAATTTACAATCAATCAATTGATTAATTTCGCCACCGATTAGATGCAGCTTGGGTAAAACATCACTATCAAGCTAAAAGTGACAGTTTTGCTTCAGAATATGAATATGTATTTTGTATTTGAATATTTCCGTATAATCAAGAGAGATGCTTCTCATTTATAATAGTTTGATCCATTAAAAATGTATATATGCAGTCACCAATAATAAAAATTAACAATTCAAAAATTTTAAGACATCTGTTAAAATAAATAAAATGACTTAAGTAGCGTGCTTCTTTTGATGAATTCCAGCGCTGCAGCTGAAAGCTGAAATAATTTCCAATGACCCCATTGTCACTGGCAAGGACTCTAACGGCCTCTATTCTAAAAGAATTACCAAAGCCCTCCGTCCAAAATCGTGGCATTAAAAGGTTTTCTGTTCTTGAAAAAGACTCTAAAACAAAGAAATCATACAAATAACTTGAGACCGTGCAGTACCTTAAAAAGACTACATGCTATTCTGTGTATGTAATACTTCTCCAAAGAGCCCAGCAAACTGGTTTCTAGATGAGAAACGTGATCAAAACGCCTAAGATAAGATTATGAGCATATCTCAGAGATGCATTAAAAGCCAGCCGAAGTATATGCAGAACTCCACGACTTGAACTTGAAAAAAAAAATATCACAGTACTGCAAATGTGGCAAAATCAAGGATTTCGCCAGCTGCAAACATATATTTTGGGTGTATAGAATCTCATTCGATTGAGAGAGTGCAGGCCGTACTATAGCGGCAGCATTACACTTCCAATTGATGTGAGGATCCAAACAAAGTATTTTAGCAGTAGGACTGCATGGAATATCTTGGCCATCGAGTCGTATACATGAAATTTCTGAAATACGTACAGCAGTAAAAGCCCTACTGTGAAAGATGATATTGCATGAATTTTTGATGCATTTAATTTTAGCCCTTTGCATTTAGTCTACTCAAGTATTCGCGTAAGATCCTCATTACCATAATATTGGAGATGAATTGCTGTGCATTTTCAAGTCTATCAGAATTGTAGATTTAAAAATCATCAGCAAAAAGATGGTATGTTGAGAATGAGATGCAATCATGAAGGTCATCGATGAAGATGGAGAACAGCAAGGGTCAAATTACGGGCCCTTCTGGAACTCCATTTCTCAACGACAACCTCTCCAATTCAACATCTTCATTCTCAGCATACTGCTACACCCGGTCAGGTAGAACAAGTTCATTTCAACAGCATTATCCTCCAGATTATACAATATTTCCCCATTCCTCAACTTACGGATTTTCATTTGAAGAAGGGGTTGTGAAGAAGACGCAAATGCTATTTTTTTTTATTAAGTTCATCAACCGGAGTTATTATTGCCTTCAAGGTTCTCAGATACAAGTCCCAGCTTCTTAATCTTAGACCACAGTTTTTTCACTGCTGAGTGTCAAGTGCACGTATTGTCTTCGAGCGGGAACAATAGCAGTAGTTCCATTACGTACCCTCTTAAAAACCACGATTCATCGGTTCTCAGCAAGTTTCAGTATGTAATCTGATCTAACTTTGAGTGCTTCATGGACGTTCATGGTCATCCATGTAGGATTCAAATCTGCGATCGTGGTGGTTTTCACAGTTACATCTCTCTCAATGAACGTTGTAAAACATTCATTAAAGTGTAGAACTTGATAGAGGAGGTCTGCAAGATTTGGAATAAGTACTTGGTCAAACCTTTTACGTGTAAAGCATACAGGAACAGGGTCATATTTGACTTTATAGTCAAAACAAATGTAGTTGTGACCAGTAAGATCGCCGAGGGACGCTTGAATTAAATTATTGATTCGATCGGTGTTGTTACCGAAAATAAAATCAATTAAGGTTGATCTACGATGACGATCATGATGTGTAGCAAAGCTAGGCACAATTTTGTTCTGACAGTATTGACCTAAAATGGTAAAAGCTACTGTGTCAAGCCAGCTGAAGCATACACAATCCCAACAATATTTCCATTTAGTTGAATCTTAAAGAACATGTATTCGACACCTGCGCTAGCACATTCTTTCATAATCTTGCCATCCTTACATGCACGGCAATACCTCCAGCTCTAAAACCACTCCGATCATGTTCAATGATTCGATGACTTGGACAGTTTGGAACACAGAGGTTCATCGCTGACAATATTAAAATTGATATTGTCATTGAAGAACGTCCGATGAAGAAAATCTTCTAATGGTCCATACCATCAGGGAACGGTAGATTGCCCTAGAGAAAAGAGAACGCTAGTGTGTATGCTGTTATTGCTGCTCCTTTCACGGTAAGACGTTAAAGTTTCTTCAGAGGGCCCCGTGATCGACGAAAAGCCGACCGGCGCTGTGAACCTGCTTCTACATTTTTAACAAACTCTCTGCAGCCGACAGTTTGGGGCTAAAGATCAGGGCTGAGAATTCGATCGTTAAATTCTAGGTCAACAGAAATTTTAAATGCCAAGATTTTATGTCATTGAAATTTGTGCCCAGAACGAACTAAACTCTTACAGTTAACGATCTTGCACCGCAAGTTCTTCCGAATGTGTTCAGCAACAGTTGCTTAATTTTTATTTGGATGCAATCTCCGTTATGTAAATGCTTCTTTTTTACCGGCGATTCGAGGGCACACTTAACTGAGGTTCAAAATATAGTTGGTAACGGTTGAGGTCATTGCTCGGTCAGTTGGGGTACGATTGGGTTATCTTGAGTTGTGGTTAGGTATATTGTATTGCTATTGCATGAATTATTATAGAGGAGAAGATGAGGCTGACTGTAAAATTATTGTTGTTATTGTTGCTGCGAGCTGTTGAGATTGTAGTTGTTGAATAGTTGCATTTCTTGGAGATAATTTAACGGTTAACTTAGTCCCTGGATTTAGTGTTGATGCTCCATCCCATTATAACTTATTTGCATTACACTTGCTGAGCAACCAGCTCATTGAGCCCATCAAGTCATGTTCAGTTTTTATTGCAAGGAAACTGACTAACCTGACATACACACATATACCACCACAATCATAGGTTATATAACTGTAGATGGTAGTAGGTGTATGCATATTTCACAGACTGACTGTTCTGTGTTCTATTTATAGAAATATCGATGATGCAGATTTATTACAAACTGAAAATCAATATTCTAATTCAAATAAACACAGAAGCAGGTACGGGAATCGAACCTGCAACCTAGTGCATGATAGGCTAGTATGCTAACCACTCAACCACCCGGTTTTTGCTTAGTAGACTAATACGATACATTTGGAGAATTTGTACATTTTAAAGTTACAAATTTTGGTCCTTCGCACTAAATAGTGTAAATTACAACATATTTTAATTTTCAGTGTCCAATTCTTCCTTTCCCAATTTCATCCATCCAGAATAGGATAAAAACTCATTTGGCATATAATTATCAATTACAGGTCAAAGATAAGCCTCCTCTTAACTTATCCAGATCATCAGTTCCAAATGGCCTCCTTATCATGGAGATCCCTAATGGATCTTGTGTTGTCACATCACAAAAATTCGCCAAAGGCACGCGTTTTGGGCCATTACTCGCACAAAAATCATACATCCCGATTCCAAATTTGCCATTTCCGTTGATTCTATTCGCGAACCAACATTACTATAATAATGACTACAACGAACTTCAAACACTTTTCAACACTAGAAATGTGTATTTAGATACCAGCAATGAAAACAAATGTAATTGGATGATTCATGTCAACTTGGCCAGATATTCTAATGAGCAGAATTTGATATGTTACCAAGAGAATGACGAGATTTATTACACTGCAGTCAAAGATATTGAGCTGGGAGATATTTTGAAAGTTTGGTATTCTCGTAGCTATGCAGTCAAGCTAGGAGCCAATGTTTTGGAACCTAGTAGTTTTGAAATTTGTAACAATATTCTTCGCTCGGTCAGCTTAGATTATGGGTTGAACCTTGTAGATAACTCGCATTATCTTCAAAATTTTGAAGACAATAAAAACGATGTGAATCAAAGCGGAAACACAAATTATGATAAGATTTCGTTGCCACCAATTGATAGCTTGATGAAAACTTCATCTCCAAAATACACAAGTCATATCTTTGATATGGACATGCTCGGTGGCATAAATATGCCAGCTGAAAGTTACATAACCATCCCAGCTCAATTTCAAAACCCAGAAGAATCACAAGACATGATGAACATTTCGATGGCTTCTTGTGATTTGAACATGTCCTTTGACTCGATGAACAGCGGCTCCATTTACGAGTCATCCAGTGGAATCATGTCAGACAGCACAAGCAATTTACAAAGTAAGTTCTCATCATCCACAGATTCTCTATCGACTGGAATTGATACGATAATAGCACCATCAAATTCAGCCGATAACGAAGACAAAAAATACCCATGTGAAATATGTCTTCGTAAATATATGACAAAATCGAATCTGGACAAACATATGAGAAAACACAATTTATTTTTATGTGTTTTTTGTATGAAACTCTTCCAAGTGCCAGAGGAACTTAAGGATCATGAATGTTCAGAGAGAAAGGCAAAAACACCATTCTTGCATTGCCCAAAGTGTTTGAAAGTCTTGTCAAACTCTTGGTCGCTACAACGTCATATGAAAATACATAAAGATTTGAGCGATAGCTTGTTTGGCGAAGAGGCCGAATCTCAACACCAGTTGACGCTCGAAGAAACTGAAAAAATAATGGCTGAGGAAATCAAAGAGGAACTTATTGAAGAAATAAATGTGCCACTTACTACAACTACAATTGAACAAAATTCTAGTCTTGAAATGGTGATTGATGCTCCAAATGGAAAGAAACTTTATAAATGCATCGTTTGTGCCAAAATGTTTAAAAATCCAAACGCGCTCGAGAAGCATTTGAGAAAAGTTCACACAGTCTACACAGTTTCCAATGAACACAAAGCTGAAAAGAAAGTACAAAATGTCAACAGTCAAAAGAAGACAGCTCCAATCAAACCATCTATTGCAAAAGCTTTGGCCACAAAATTAACGCAAAGAAATAAAAAATTGCGCACAGCCGACAACAAAGTTTACGTGACAAATTCTGAACAAAATCCACGTCATTACTACAAGAAGAAATTACTTAAAGATCAAAATAAGCACGGCCATAGCATTATCATCATCTCGAATCTTGAATTAACTAATAATAATCTGATTGACACTAGTCAGTTGTTCTTGAACAATAACAATAATAATAAAAACAATAAAATAGATGTAAAAGTATTAAACTCAACGGACAAGTTACCTAAACTGGTGCCAATTTCTAATCACAGCGTTTCAAATGATTCAATTAAACCGAATTTAAATAGCATAATTGAGGAAGCTGTTGGAGGAAATGACGAGGAGCTTTTGACGCTATCACCAATTAAGAATGAGAGTAATGTTAATGTGAACACCGTAAATGATGTTGAACAAGCTAATAGAAGTAGTAACGCTGGAAATAGTCAGGAGGCTGAATATCAGGTGAAGATTTTTATTTATGGGTAAAACAAAAATATGATTTTCTAATTTTTATTTTTATGAAATAGGATGATCATTTACAACAATCACCACCGATGCAGCTCTACAAATGTGAGGATTGTGACAAGCTGTTCCCAAAGGTATGTTTAAAATCAAGTAAAATGGTGATAATGTAATTTTGCCACGAAACAGGACAGAGTTCTTCAGAGGTACAATTTTTATTCGAGGCGTTGCATTTTACAATTCTTTACCTTAGCCAAAAAAGAGAAAAATAAGTCTGTTAAGCTTTAGTAAAAGCTGGCAGTACATTTTTGAACAACAATTATGAAAAGTTGTCGTAGAAATCAGTTACGCTTTGAATATGGTGCCCTGACGGAACACAGCCGATCAATAGTATTATTACATCTCATTCGGTCCCTTGTGGTTGCAATTACGTCTCCATTCATCGTTGCGAACACCCAACTCTAATTTGATCGGACGGTTCCAAGTTTGGTGAAGTCTGCCTCTGGATCAAGTTCCTTCTCGAGGGCAATACCTAAAAGCTTCTTTTGCTACTGATCAGGGTTCCGTTGGCCGTTCATAGCACGTGGCCGATTCATCCAAGTTTCCTGATTTCCATCTCTATACTAGACCACATTGCTTCTACAATTCGGTTTAGTTCGAGGTCATCTTATTCGAAGGACAACGCAGACATTTATTGACAAATGTCTGAATTTTCTTGATGACTGATTCAGTCACTTTCCAAGTGTCATACAGTGTAGATAGTACAATACTTCGAAATAGCCGAAGCTTGGGGCTTTTTTATATAACGCCTGCGCGCCAGAGGTTGTATAGCGCAAAAAATCTCCCTCTCGCAGTGTTGACACAACTTTTAACGTCTTCGTCGGTGCCACCATTAGTTGTTATCTTTCTGCCGAGACAAGTCAATTTCTCGCCGGCTTCGATGATTTTCGTCAATCTCAAAATCGCCGGTGCTATTTTTATTTACAGCGAGGTGCTTTGTCTTTTCGACGTTGATCCTTCAAGCCAACTTTTTTTACTTCATTGGGAAGGTCTTTGATTTTGAAAAAATATATATGGCCGTCTATATTTATCCATTTCAAGTCATAGTTCTCCACATCAATTTCTATGCGCAACACATCATCCAACACAACTGGGAATAACGAAGGGGATAAACATCCTTGTCGAACATAATTCTTCACGGGAATAGGGTGAGCCTATTCTGATGTTCAATGCGGCAGGTGAAGTCGTCATAAGATTCCTTGATCAGTTCAATAATCTTTGCTGGAACTCCTGTATCGCTTAAACTTTTCCAAATTATAGGACACAATTTCAGCAGATCAAAAGCTTTCTGGAAGTCGACGAAGACTACGTACAGTGATTGGTTCCACTCGATACACTCCTCAATGATGATTCTGAGCTTATTTATTTGGTCGACACAGGAGCCTGCCTATTTTCATAGAAATGTTGCATGAAGCGCTGCAATGATTCTTTTTAAAATACTTGTCCACAGGATTTTACTGGGAATGTACTGCTGCATGATCCCTCGCCAATAGTTACAGTCACTTACATCACCTCTCTTTGAGATCTTTGTTATCAAACTCTCTTTCCAGTCACTTGGAAACGTGTTAGTGTTCTAAACATTATACAAAACTGGATGGAGAATGTCTCTTGATCGGTCTTTATCGGTTTTGAAAACTTCTGGATGGATACCATCAACGCATTCAGCATTCATCTTCGTACCGATGCTGACGGCTGCGGAAGTTGGATTTTGCTGGTTGATAACAGGCTGCTCTGGGTCGTTTGCTTTGTTATTAAAAACTTCGTTGAAGAGCTCCCTCAACCAATGCAGTGTCTTCAGTATGCACGATGTTTCCGTCCTTACTCTTCACGACAGGCAGAACACTTTCTTTGATCGGATTGGCACGCTCTTTTGAGACTATATATATTTGTTTAGAATCTGTTAGTGCTGCGGAATTCTCTTGGGGTTGGGCCACTAAATCGTTAAAATGCAGTGCATAGTTGGAGAAAACGAGAAAACATCGCAAGTTTCTTTCGTTTCAATCCTTATGTATTTTCACACATTTCAACCTAAGAAAAATAAAAAAATTATTATTTTATTTAGCAAATGTCTAGAATTAGAATATTCTGAGAAATTTACTACAAAATTTTCATTTCTTCATATTTCTGCTTAGTCTAATCACGGGTTCCTCACATTTTCTATCCTAAACTGTGTGAAAATCAGTTTTTTCTCATATGAAGTTCAAAGATAAGTTCTGATGTTGTATTTATCATATTTTTCGGCAGAAATATCAATTGAAAAGGCACTTGGAGACTCACGAGAATGTGTACTACACATGTCCATTTTGTGAACGCCCTCCATTGAAGGCAAAAACATCACTTCGCAAGCATTTGAACACGATGCACCCAAATCGTGTTCCCAAGGAGGAAATAAACACATTGATCGCCACACGCATTGTCACAGATGAGGAGACATTGAGGGAACTTCAAGAGAAAAACCAAAGAAAATTAAGTAAAAAAGGTACAAAAATGGTAGCTATTGAGAAAAGTTTAAGCTGTAGTTCATTGGAAACTTCTCAATCGAATTCTAATTTAAATTTAAACCAAAACAATGAAGTCGACAATGATAATATGTTATCATTCAAAAATATATTCACAAATGAAAATAATGTGCACGTTGTCGACAACAATAACACTGAAGCACAACAGATGGTGCTCGAGAATAGCAAGTTATGTAGTACAAATATGAAAATAGTCAATGTTAGCAACGCTGTTGATAACTTAAAGAAGAGAAAAAATAACTGTGATTTGAAAACCAAAACAATTAAAAAAGTAAACCAGAATTTACCAAGTAATAAGAAAATTAAGTTGCCAAATAATAATAACACTAATAATAATTTAAATAAAAAGTACAATAGTGCTGCTAAAAACACAAAGAAACAAATAGTTGGTGTCTCTGGTACAAGTGGAACAGCTACTGAGACTCCATCGACCACAAGCAATAATAACCAAAACGTCGGACAATCTATTGATAACACAATTATTTTAGACAATTTATTCGACAACATCAGCATTGACAATTACGAATTTGACGATAACACTTCAATTCAGTCTCTAAATTTGATTGAAGAAAAGTTCAAAACGTCTTTTGATCAAATTCAAGAGAAATTGGACGCAGACTTATCTTTTGACGAAGAAAAACTTCAATGGCAAAACAATCTGATGGCAAACGATTCGTCGAGTGAAATTAATGACAAACTATTGAATGTCGAAGAGAATTTAATGTTGATTTAGGGTAAGAATTTTTCCCATTTTATTCGCATATTGGAAACAAATATTTCTTCCTAGTCAAATATTGATCTCATTTCTGAAATATTAAAAACATTTGCCAACATAAAATTGGTCTCCCAAATATAATACAATTTTATGTTTGACCGATGAAAGAAATATTTGATTCTCATAATATAAAAAAAAGGTTTATATATCATGTTAGGTAATCCCTTATCATCAACCTTAGTTGAAGATACCGACGAAAATAGTAGAAAGCTGAAAATTTGTAGCGATGTAATTTGGCTACAATTTAGTAAAAATAAGGATCGAGTTCATTCAAAAAACCTTAGAATGTTAGCTGGCCCACTGAAAGAGAAACCCGATAACTAAAACCTGCAAAAGTTTGTAATTTAATTAACAAATTTATAGAGAGGGTTATGCTGCAAACATAATGACTTTGCTGTTGCTATTGTTGGCTTTGTTGAATTTATTAATTTTGGCAATTCCCAATAAAAGTTTATAAAACACCCATGGTTTTATGCAGAATTAATTAAAATTGCTTAAAAATATAGTTTGCAATAATAAAACATGATAATTTGATACTTTTTAAAACAAAAACAAATTTTTACTCCATTGCAGCAAAATTTCCAACACGTCAGAAATATTGCCCGCGTTTGTTGGGTGAAATGTCAAATCATAGCAAAACGTATTTATTCGCGTCGAGCCCTAATTTTAGTGGAAAATAATGTGTTTTGACGTTATGCACACTTAAAATAATGTATTAATGGTAAGTTTGAGCATNTATTAATGGTAAGTTTGAGCATTAAAACTGTTCAAAAGTGGAGAAATATGGATTTAAAAGTTCGATGTGAAGAAATCAAATCGAAAACAAACAACAGCAATAGCAACGGCAAAGTCATTATGTTTGCAGCATTAACCATACCATTTATTTTTGGAACAAAATAAATTCAATTTGATTTGCGTGAGGATATTCATAGTTTGTATAAAAAATGAGAACTCGGATTTTGGTTTGTTAAAAAGAGATAAATGGTCTGTAAAGATGGAGAAATGGTCTGTGAAAAAAGAAAACTGGAATAACAAAATCGTTTTTCATTTGGAAGAAATGGTTTGTAAAAAAAAAAGAAAAATGGTCTGTAAAAAAATTAAAATGGTTTTCAAAAAATAAAAATGAAAAAATGGAAACTAACCATTTTTATTTTTACACAGACTATTTTAGTTTTTTTCACAGACCATTTTTATTTTTTCCCAATCTACAACAGATTCGTTTAAAAAAATTATTCAAAATTAAAATTATTTTCTTTGTGAGCGAAAAAATTTTAGTATCTTTACCAAAAAGGATGTTTCTAGGACAGATACGTCTGGAACCGATATTGAAATA
>JXPH01002900.1:0-14923 GCA_001014845.1 Mochlonyx cinctipes | reverse complement strand
GCTGGTTATTAACGGGCTGCTGTGGATCGTCGTTTATGAGCACCAGTTGAAAATTAAATTTGAGCAGCCAAAATTGAGTGATGAGAAGTGAAAAAACTATGAGCAGCTGCTTGTCTGCTAATTTATGGCTGCTCATTTCAAATTTTTGGCTGCTCATCTATTATTATTAGGTGGCCAAAAATAATTGATTGGCTCATATCTGTTTTTCCAGCCGGATGTTTCTAATTGTTGGCCGCACAAAATATTTGTTTGGTCAACTAAAAGCAATTGATCCCTAAGCATCCAATCTCTATCTTATACTCAGAAAAATGTTCTAGTTGCAGAGGAACGTAATTTTTTGTGACAGAAGAGATTTGTGCTTTAGTGCACCGACATCTTTATTCATTTCACTGAAATCCAAGGAAACCCACTATTACCACTACCCACTTTTAATTTTATTTCGAAATTCGAACTATTATTTTTAGCTCAATTTCCAAACTTTGTCAGAAAGGTGTAGAGCTGAACCACTTTTCAAAAACATTTTTTAAGTTCTTTTAACTGTTGATTTTAGTTCTTTTTCCTAAAAAATGAGTTCAAGTTCAAAAAAATTTCTGAAAGTATAACGAACTCAAAAATATCGGTTTTGGAATTAACTGTGTAACATCATTACGTCCCTGCGACACAATGTAACGTTGTCGTCGTAGCCAACAATGTAGGGTAGTCTGACCGTATCCAAATTTTAACGTAGTTTTATGTCATATCAACGTGACATTATGTAATAAAAATGTAATTTTAGCATTCCTTTCCATCTTTCTTTCTTAGTATTCAGTATAAAAAATTTTTTTTTTGCTTGCTCGGGAAAAGTTGCTCCAAATGGTCTGAAACGTGAAAAAAGAAAAAAAAAATCTGTATGTGTGTGTCTGTCGTCATAGTCGTCTATTGTCTGTCGTCATCGGGTATCTGTGTCCTCGATAACTCACGTAATTTTGAAGGCTTTTGTCGACAAAAATAAGGGCGAGTTCGTCAATGGGCCAAATCGGAAAAGGAACTCTGATGCCCCCATACAAACTTATCAAAATTTTCCAAAAATCTTGAGTTCCAATGATTGGAATGAGCTCAAATTTGGAATATAAACTTTTAGTTAGTATCCAAGGAAAGTTCCTGAAAAAATTCATCATCGGGATCTGGGGGCTCTTAGGTAACAGGAGTTTCTGGAATTCTTGAGTTCTCGTGATCGGAATTAGATCAAATTCGGAATATAAGCTTTTGGTAAGTATCCAAGAAGAGTTTCTAAAAAAGTTTGACCCTAGGACATCGGGAACTGACGTCTCTAAGGTACCAGCCACTTCCAGAATTCTCGAGCTCTAGTGATATAAATGAGCTTAAATTTGGAATATAAGCTTATGTCAAGTGCAAGTGCCTAAGAACAATTCCTGTGATAAATTTGTGATAGTACTATTTACTCCTGGTGCTTGAGGTTACCAGACTTTTTTGGATAACTCTATCAATACTCTACCGATCCTCTTTAAAAGTTGCACATATCATCTTTGTCGAAGTCTATGTAGAGTTTTTACCACAAAATTTAAAATCAGATCTGACACTTAGGAGAGGAGTATCACAATAATCCTTGAAGTTTTTTTTTTAAATTTCCAGAAAAATGACCATTATTGAGTAATCAAAATAGTCTTTTTACTTTAATTTCTAAAAAGTTCAAGTTTAGGAACAGGTACAGCAAGTTTAAAACATGTTTTGGACCTCCAGGAGTCATTTGCAAACAAAGTTGGGAGGATTTTTGTACATCGATCTAGCGACCGTGAGTTTGTTGTCAAGTTTTGGACCACAAACTTCAATTTGGCAGAAAGAGTTTTTTATATTGGAATAAGAGTTATTTATTTGAAGCCCAATCTGACAAAGGCTTCTATGGGCTCCCATACAATTGTTCGTAATTTTATCGATAAAATCGCTCTAAATCCGATATTTATGAACAAAATCTTTTGAATTTTTTTTCTGAACATCAATTAACACCAAATTTGTTCCAGCAAATTTTGAGCCCAATCGGACAAAGGCTTCTGTGGCGATTTTTTATAATAAGGCGGAGTGACGTCATAAANAAATCCGATATTTATGAACAAAATCTTTTGAATTTTTTTTCTGAACATCAATTAACACCAAATTTGTTCCAGCAAATTTTGAGCCCAATCGGACAAAGGCTTCTGTGGCGATTTTTTATAATAAGGCGGAGTGACGTCATAAATAATCAGTACATCCTCCCTAATGGCACCCCTAATTAGCCGGAGAGACGTTAGGCGTGGAAGCATAGGAAAAAAAACTATAGAAGTTAAAGTCATGGTCCCGAATGGGCCAGGTTCTTTTGTTTTACTTTCTACATTACAGTACAATTTCCGATTTCATCGAAACTCGTTTTAATTTGAAATCCCTACCCTCATCCCATCCCAATGTCACTCCTCCTACTACGCACCTCATCTGCTAGTAACCTCATCCATGTACCAGTAATTTTTAGGCTTTTTATTGTTTTATGTTCTTCAAATGTCAACCCCTTAAGCATCCCTTAATTAAATTACAGCAAATGAAAATAAATGACTTCATAATGCAGACATTGTTTCTCCGGTGAAATTAATGTATCCTAATGAACCATAAATTGAGCTCAAATAAAGTCATTTTATAAATTAAACGACATTGGCAGTGAGCTTGGTGGGGTTGGGGGTGGGGAGGAGGAAAACATATTCGTTTGACTCTTTTGAAGTCGAAACAAAAAAAGATTAATTTATCATTTCCATCCAGCAGCATAAAATAACATAATAATAATATTATGTTGTATGTATACGAAATACTACGAAACGACAGAGGATTTTATTTATTATGTCGTTTTATGTAAAAATATGTTTTCTTCCAATTCCACCCTTTAGCTGTTGAACAGGCATTTTCTCTTCTGTTCTGTTCTGTTTTCTGTTTGGTGGTGGTGGGTAGACAGAAATCAGAGGATTGAAAAATATGTTTTATGTTTATTGTTGTATATAAGTACACGAAACACAACATACAAAATGAATAATTAAATAAGAGAGATGGCTGAGTGGAGACACATCAAAACAATTAGAAAAACATTTAAATTCAATGTACACATGTTTATCTTCCTTTTTTGTTACACTCGCTCTGCTCTGCCATATGTATGGTTGATAAACACTCAAAAATTTTAATGAATTTTCACAGAAAAATCAACATACACGAGCATACATGTTTCGTATTGCATGTATTTGACATTAATTTATTTGTTTGCTCTTTTCATCATTCAACTTGGTTACTCGGTAATTAGGTATGTACTTACTTAAATAATTTAATTTAATATTTTGAAAAATTGTAATGGTACACTTTCTCGAATAACTCCTTGAGTATCGGTTCTAAGTAGGGTGTCAATATAAGCGTCTATCAATATCACAGGCTATCAAATTTGATTTAGGGATTGAGAAAAAATTCTCAAAAAGGCATTTTTTAGCATTTGGGGATTTTATTAGCTTGTATTTGTAATTTTTCTCCTATAAATCCTCGCATATCGGTTCTATCTGGGCACTATGGATATGTTAAAATAAGCGTTTACTCACTTACCATTGGTTTTGATATCAAAAAAGAATTATTAGGATGATAGTTCTTAAGTATTTAGGTTTCTTATTAATTTTAGTTAGGGTTCCTTCCATTTAAATCCGCACTTTATTCTGACCGGTTGAGTCGAATATCTCTGTGCTGGTTTTAAGTTGTTAACATTGGCCTCCTAAACTGGCTCTGACTCACTAATCCTATTCCTTTGGATGATGTGCAGCACAAAGCATTTGATGTATAGAAGCGTGACATAAAATGAAGAAGTTTTGATGATCGTCTAGAAGATACGGACTTCGCTGATGACCTGGCTATGCTATCCCACAAATAGAATGATATGAAAGGCAAAATCAAAGACCTTTCCCATGAAGGAAAGAAGGTTGGCTTGAAGATCAACGTCGAAAAGACAAAGTACCTCGCTATAAACAGAAAAAGTGCTGGTGATTTTGTGATTAACGGTACCATCGCCGAGTGCGTCGAGAAATTTACTAACCTTGGCAGCAAGACAACAGCTCAACGAAGACGTTTAAAGCCAAATCAACATTGCAAGAGGAAGATTTTATGCGTTGAACAACATCTGCTGCTCAAGCCACATATCAAAGAAAACCAAGCTTAGATTATTCCGAAGCCTTGTATTATTCACACTCCTATACGTATTCAAGACTTGGAAAGGAACTGAATCAGTGACCAATAAAATTCAGACATTTGTCAATCGATGTCTGTGGCAAATCCTTCGGATAAGATGGCGTCGAACGATTACTAACACTGAATTATGGCAGCAATGTGGTATGATTTGGATGGCTTGGTCACGTGCTACGAAGGTCCCTAACGGAGCCCGGATCAGTAGCAAAAGAAGTTTTAGAGTACTGTCCTCGGGTAGGAGCTAGGTCCAGAGGCAGACCACGCCAAACTTGGCACCGTTCTGTCAAATCAGTGTTGAGTGTGCGCAACGATGAATGGGGTGATATTATAGCAACTAAGGAATCGAACTAGATAGATAAATACTATTGAACGGCTGTGTCCCACAAAGGGCCATAGACCTTAAGTAAGTAAGTAGTTCACACAAACTAGAGAAATGGTCTTAGAACTGATAAACTAGATAACTTTTTTATGGGAGTCCAAAAGAACGTTTAATTTCTATGCAACATTAACCTTAAGATAAAATTTTGAGCTGAATCCAACGAGTGGGACTGAAAGTATGATATAAAACCTTTTTAGCACCATTTTGACCTTATTTTAAGAAGCCAATATCTACAGAACCGTTAAATTGATAAACCTAGAATTTTGAGAAAGTGTTTTAAAGGTACATGCTAATTAAAAGAAATAGATTCCCGTTGAAATTTTTATTCTGTCCACACCCTTGGCCCCCTAGAATTTCAACTTGGCAGTAGCCAACACTTTTTGCTGGATAATACTATAATTAAGCTATATAAGGTTCCCGATATTTAACTTAATTTTTAAAAGTTTTGCTCTCACAATCCTAGGTTTCAGGGCTATAGGTCCTCGAGAGGTCTATAATAAGACATACGGAACTCAACTGTACAGGTCAAGCGTCAAGAGCTCTCATTTGATAGGTCTAAAGGTGGTGTCAAAGCAATAAGTTTTATGGTCAGACACAAAATCCAACGAACACTTTTTGGGTTCAAAGTAGCCAAAATTTTGGTAAAGTCTACCTACTTTATTTAGGGTTCAGTTGAACACTTTTTTGAAGTTCGATGAACTCTAAAAAAAGAGAAATTGAACTCTTTTTGGCTAATTTGAACTCTTAATTATGATTCAACGAACTCAACTTGAGGATTCCATCCCTGAACTTTTTTGAGGGATCTGTGAACCCTTCTTTTAGGGTTCTCCAGACTTTCAGGTAGTCTTGGAAGTAGGGCTCTTTGAGATAGANCAAAAAATTTCCGTGTTCAAAATTACCCGTTGGCAAGGCCTTGGTGTCCAAATGCTACAAAATTAGAAGGCGCCACGTATATGTTAGGAGAATAGGCGATTTTATCCTTAATTATTCACTTAAAACTTTCAAATAGCTTTTAATGAATAATTAAGTTTAAAATCGGAAAGACAAAGTCTGAAATAATTTTTAGCTTTTCTTTCTTTCTTCCATGATATGTATAGATAGAAAAGAAAAGCTTATGCATTCAGATTTTTTTATTTAAATTTCGGTTCCTCTGAAAAAGATGCGCCAAATAGTCAGAAACGTGACAAAAATAAATCCGTCTGTATGTGCTTCTGTCTGCCTGTGCGTGAGTCTGTAAATTCGATAACTCGAGTAATTTTCAACCGATTCGACTGAAATTTTGAGTGGAGATTTTTTTCAACAGCAGTAACGAGACTTCCCAAACATGATGTGTGTAAATTTTCAAAGAGGATCGGAAAGTATTTTCAAAGTTATCCAAGAGAGCCTGGTAATTGGAAGCACTAGCAATGAATACTGTTATACCAAATTCAGCATATGAACTGTTCTTTGATACTCCCCAAAACCTAATATTCCAAAATTGAGCTCATTCCGATCACTAGAACTCCAGAATTCTGGAAGTTCCTAGTACGCAGAAGCCCACAGACTTCGATGTCCCTTGCTCAAACTTTTTTAGAAACTATTCTTGGGTACTTACCACAAGATTATGTTTCAAATTTGAGCTCATTCCGATCAATAAAACTCAAGATTTCTGGGAGCTCTTTGTACCTAGGGGCCTTCAGTTCCCGATGTTTCAAGGTCAAACTTTTTTAGGAAGTGTTCGTGGATACTTACCAAAAGCTAATACTCCAAATTTGAGCTCATTCCGATCACTAGAACTCAAAAATTCTGGAAATTGCTGGTACACAAGAGCCTTCAGATTCCGAGCCCTATGGTCAAACTTTTCAGGGAACTGTTGGACACGTACCTCAAGATTATGTTCCAAATTTGAGCTCATTCCGATCAATAGAACTGAAGATTTCTGGGTGCCCCTGGTACCTAGTTCTCGATGTTTCAAGGTTAAACTTTTTCAGGAACTGTTCGTGGATACTTACCAAAAGTTTATGCTCCAAATTTAAGCTCATTCCGATCACGTGCAGCCTAGGGGCAAGAGGTGTTACAAAGATGTTTTTGAACTTTGCTTAATATTATTAGAGGATAAACAAACGTCAAAGTGTTTGTCATATCCAGTTTATCCTGAAATGAAAATAATTTGTCATCAAGTTCACTTTATATTCACTATCAGACAGCGCTAAAAATATTTGAGCTACAAAATGTTTCCTTTACCAACGCCATCTTTCTGAAGATAAGGAATATAAAAAAATATAGGCGACTTGAGTGATTTTAATCAGGGAGAATTACCAACCCCATTGATTTATACGTTTTTCTGTTATTGGTTTCAGATATAAAAATACCATTTTAACTGAACCAACATTGCACAGCCTCCAACCTCCCATCGCACTTAATATGATGTAAGCGTGTAATAATAATAATGTCCGCCCACTAAACATCAAGCAATCACTTCAGCTTCGAAAATTAAATTTTCTGAACGATAATTTTAAGCTGGCTGGCAGGCATCAAGCGTGGCCCTCAGCTCCACATATCAAAATATTCCAATCACATATCTGAATTCCCACATGGACTCAATTTATATATTTGAGCTGTCAAAATACTTGCTATGTAATTATGTGATGCCTTGAAACGAAATTTATTTTTATACATCATAATGGAGAGAGGACAATAGAGAAACAGACAGTCAAAAAAAAAATAAAAAATAAAATGATAAAAACAACATGACACTCGTGCGACAACGACAGCAAAACTAAACTAAACTACAACAAATGGAACCAATCGAAACCAGACAATCGCTTTCAATTATTCAACCAAGTGTGAAATTAAATTGTGAACAATGCAAAACATTCATTATTTCAGCCAGCTTTCCATAACAAACATCAAACGTATAGAAGGACTGGATGAGAGAGGACACAGGAGGCATCCTGGTATCTCTTATAGGCATATTGAACTTTCTGAGTATTATTTTATTTCAATTTTTTGAATAGAATTATTTAGCCAGCAATGAATTTAATTCCCTTTTTGAAGTAAACGAAATTTTTGCATATTTTTCATTAGCCTTTTACAGGCGAAGTAGGTTACTGAGTTGTCAATAGCTTAGAACTTTTCTTTTGTTCTAAATCTTCCCCAGGGAGATTTTGTCGATTAAGATATGGTTTTGGACTTTTGACTTTACCCGATAATTAATTTTAAAATAGGCTACTGAATTAGCTCAAAAATTTCTGTAGGTTCCAAATATTTTTATAAGTTTTATCATCCAGTCTACGTCGTTGAGTCAAAATTAGTACTCGCTATAGTTATAGCTTTTCATCATTATCAATTTTAAATAATATCCACAGAAAAATAAAAAAATAAAATTCTTTCTGTTTCCTTCCAAAATTTATTGAGTGTGTCTTTCTGTGTGTCTGTGTGTCTGTATGTATAATGAATTTATGTAGTATATCTGTCTGGTCAATAACTCACGTACATCTCAACTGATTTTGATTAAATTTGGTGTGGATAATTTTTTGTCTACAGTGAGGATGAGTTCTTGGATGGGTTAAATCGGACCACTGGATCGAGAGGCTCGAATACAAAATCACCAGAATTTTCGAGAAATCTTGAGCTCAAATGATCGGAATGAGAACAAGAACAGTTCCTAAAATAATTGACCCTAAGACAACGGGATTTGTTGGGAGCTCCTGTGTACCGGGAACTTCCAGAATTAATGAGTTCAAGTGATTGGAATGAGCTCAAATTGGGCNGAAATCTTGAGCTCAAATGATCGGAATGAGAACAAGAACAGTTCCTAAAATAATTGACCCTAAGACAACGGGATTTGTTGGGAGCTCCTGTGTACCGGGAACTTCCAGAATTAATGAGTTCAAGTGATTGGAATGAGCTCAAATTGGGCATACAATCTTGTGGAAAGTATCCAAGAACAGTTTCTTAAAACGTGGGAGATTGGGATTTGTGAGCGCATATGTACCAGGAACTTCCAGAATTCTTGAGTTCAAGTGATCGGAAAGAGGTCAAATTTGGAATAAGCTTATGGCAAGGGCTCAAGAACAATTCCTATTCCGGGCTGTATATTAGTGGTGTAGTGGATTCATGAAATATAAAATTCATAAAGTCCCCATGAACAAGGTCCTCTTTGGTCCGAGGATTATCCTTGATTTTTTTTTGTCTTTTAAATTGATCGTTATTTGCATTTTGTCATTTTAATTAAAATAAATGGGTTTTTAAAACTAGGCCCGTCTCTTTTGATTGAAACATCTTGAAATATACTAAGAATATTTAGATTCAATTCCAAACAATTTGAGTACTTAACTACTTCCTTGGGTAATTTGTTCCGGAGATAATTCAAAAAGACCGTTAGTCATAAAATCCTTCAGTACATATTAGGATCGGAAAAATTGATGTTCTGGGTATTTTGTGATGCTAAATCCACATATGTTGTAATTGGAAAAAAAGACCTGTAATAAGTGGCAACATTGACTAAAATGCTTTGTTGGTTCTACGGAGACCGGTTTTTGGGGCTTAGGGTTATATAGCAGAATATAACCAAATATTATTTGAATTATTTCAAAGTGTTAAATACTAACCAACCAAACGAACATTTTTTTGGAAATCGGGTGGTAATTGGTGAAGTTAGAGCACATACCAAATTTTGACCCCTTGAGGGATTTTCACAGGTTCCAATTATTAATTTTTGATTGCAAGTTACTACTGAAATTCCTTACTTTTTATGTTTTACACACTTCAAAACGGAAACTTTATTCAGGTCGATTTTAACCCGACTAGGATTCGGTGTCTGAAAATTTAAAAATCCCGATATTCGGGAATTATAAATCAATGTCTCGAGTAGTTTTTATGCAAATAACCCGAATAATAAAATTCTCCCGAATAAACTCTTACGCGCATACGCACTATAATATTTTCATGTTTTAAATGTGCTCATCATTTTATAGCCGACGATCATATGCGTCAGAGCATTATCACGACTACAAACTCGGCATGAGCTTTTTATTGATGAAAAATACGAATTTTGAAAGCTAATCGCGGTAACCCGAATCATCAAGACGAGATTCGGGATTTTTTTAAGCGTGCTTGATGAAAAAATGAATGAAACTCATTATAGTTGGTGAATGAAATTGGTATTTGCATGCAAATTTGGGACCTTCAAAATCTGTGGTCTAATTTCACCAATTTTTATCCAATTTCCAAAAAGTAAAGGTCTTCTCGTTTTAGATTTTTTTTCATTTTCCCATCATATCTATAGATGAAAAAGAAAAGCTTACGCATCTAGTAAAATTTGAAATTTTTTGGTTCTTCGGAAATAATGCTCAAAAAATGCGAAAAAGAGATAAAAAAAACCGAAAAAAAACTGTCTGTGTTTCTCTATATTCGATAACTCGCGTAATTCTCAACCGATTTGGCTAAACAATTTTGTGGGAGCTTTTCTCAACAACCGTAGAGGGGAGGTTGTTAATGGGCCAAATCGGGTCACGGAGTCTGGGGTTCCCCATACAAACTGAGTTCTAATGATCGGAATGAGCTCAAATTTGTAACATAATCTTTTGGTAAGTATCCAAGGACAGTTCCTTAAAAATGACCTCGAGATACGAGATCTAAGGGCTCCTGTACCAGGAGCCTCAGGAATTTATGAGTTCCTGTTTCTTTTGTACAAAGTGGTGCAAATGTTCCAATTCGTTAATTTCGGATTAAAATTACCCAAAAAATGGGGGAGATTGTTTCGAAATAGTCTTATTCCTAAATTCTGAGTATGATGAGAGGATCCAGTTTTGCTAATCTGATCTTAATTATAGATATATTGTGCGTTGCGAAAATGAACATATTAATATTAGATTGAGTTGAAAGTTCATCACCCTCTTCATAAAACACCTCAATAAATAATTCAATCATGTCTACTCCATTTCCGTTTCGTGTGACCTGGTCCGACCTGCGTTACACCCATACCCAATCTCCCCTCCTCCCATCTCTTATTCAACATTTCAACTGAAAACAACTCACGTATCGGGAATATTTCTGCACAATATATTTTAAATCAGAAGACACGCAACATTGTTGTAAAACATAACAGAAAGCATTGTAGAAACATGAATCATAAATCATTGAATGAAAAATATTGTTCTGTTCATTTTTTTATTTTTTTATTTTTTTTGTAGAAACTCTCTTCAGCTACGCAAATTTCTGGTACATGTTGAAGTTGAAGCAAAATCAATTTTGTTGTTGATATATTTTTCTGCCTCCTCCACCAGAAAAAAATCGTTGAGAAATAAATCAAAAGCGACAAAAAATGAATTTTGATTTGAAATCGTGGCACTTTATGAGATAACTAATGTTGAATTGAGAGCTTAATAGATGTGACATGTGAGAGGGCTCATGTCGTGACGTGACATGACATGAAGATCAAAAAAGAAACAACGTCAAGCACCCTGTTCAACATTTTATAAAGAGTTCTTCATAAAAAATTGGGAGGCTTTCATTTTGTCATTCTTCAAACATCCTCACGTTGTAATGTTGTCTTGAGTCACAATAGGAGATTTTATTTTCACTTTTTTGGCATCGTTTTGAGGATGTGTTGAGGTGTTTATAACGGGAGCAGTACAATTCTTTGAATCTCACTTGTACAAACTTTCATTTGCTTCATCTATCACTGTCTCGAATAGTACATTTGCCGAATTTTTAAGGAGCAAAATCGCATTTTCAGCATAGCTTTAGTTTAAGGCTCTACACTGGATCATCTTTCTTTGAAACTAACAAGAATTAGTTTCGAACATAGCCTTAAGTTTAAGTCCTTTCAGAGATCATCTTTCTTTGGAATGAAAAAATATAGTTTTAAGCCTACACTTACTTTAAGGACCTCCAACTCTCCACTCCACTGTTTTTTTAAAGGAACAAACAAATTTCTTCGGAAGGAACAAGATATACTTTTAGGTGTAGCCCTAAATTAAGGCCCTTCAAGAGATCATCCTTCATTGGAATAAAAAAAACCTTGTTTCAAGCTTAGCCCTAAATTAAGGACAGTGCTAGAATCGAGGCCTAGCGCACCCTAGCGGCGCTAGGGCACTTATTTTTCATAAAAATTAAAAAAATTACATGTTTCAGGATTGACTAGATATAACAAGACCTTGATATTTTTGTTTACTCTAATAATGTTACAGAAAGTTTTAAAAAGCTAATTTTTGACCTTTTTTACGCCTAGGACATTTTTAAGGGGCTCATAAAAATAGAGAGCTAGGGCACTTTTTCATACCCAAATCTAGCACTGATTAAGGACCTTAAAAGGATAACCTTGTAGAGTACTCTACGATGCCAACTTGTCTGAACCCTTTCACTTTCGGATGTCAAACAAGGTTGTTTGTTATCGCCACTGCTCTCTCTTGTTGTTCTAGATGGAGTGTCGATACGAGCAACAAAAAATAAGCCACAAGGAATCATTTGAAACTCCCTCATACACCGCGAGAGGGATTGGAGCAACTAGATTTTGCTGACGATAAATGTGAGCTAGCTCATAAGCTAGTGTACATGCAACATAAAGTTAGAATAAGAGTCTGCTAAAGTTGGGTCAAAAATCAAGAAGAAAAAAATGCACATAAAGGCAGACGCCAATCAATGCCGGCCAACAACCCCATAGAGCGAGTAACGCAATATCAGTATCTGCATCAGGATTAAGAAAGGGCGTGGTGCATTCTTCGTCTTTAATCGTATGTGGCGCTCTTCGATCTGTAGCACCAGAACTAAAATCAACATATTTAGATCATGCGCACTGTCTGTACTGTTATATGGTTGTGAGACCTGGCTTGTTAGAAAGGACATAAAACAAAAAATACAAGTCTTCGTCAACCGTTGTCTTTTCAAAATTTTACGTATCTTTTGGCCACGCCGCATTACCAATATACTGGACAGAAGGATATCAATCTTGAGATACACAGGAGAAGATTTTGTTGGATAGGAAAAGTTCCACTGTCAGGAAAAATTCCAAAGAAGTTGATCACCAAGCACTTACGTACAACCCGCAAGGTATCAGAAGAAGAGGACGAACGAAAAACACCTGACGTCGCTCAACGCTGGTGGAAGCTAATGCTTGGCCAGTTTAGAGTAGCAGCTCTTCGTTTAACAATATATGGGACTTGAAGCAAATGGCTCTCCGACGTACGAGATGGCGACTTTTTATTGATGGCCTATGCTCTTCCGCCAGCGTTGAGCGACGCCAGTTGTTTTTCATTCGTCCTCTACTTTTGCTACCTTGTGGACTGTACACAAGTGCTTGGTGATAAACTTCTTCGGAACTTTTCCAATCCAACAAAATCTTCTCCTACGTATCTCAAGATCGATATCCTTCTGTTCAGTTCATTGGTAATGCGGTGTGGCCGAAAGATACGTTAGAGTTTGTGAAGATAACGCTCCAGCACATTCATCAAGAATTGTCGCGGCCAAATTGGACCAACTGCACTACAAATTGCTGGTGCACTTACCCTACTTACCACACCTGGCTCCCTTTGACACATGAAATCGTGGCTCAACAATAAGGCGAAAAGTAAGTAAAGTATAAATGATCACTCTTCTATGAAAGGAACAAAGCCTAATTTTAAACATACAGCTCCAGTTTATGGTCTCAAGAGATCATGGAAGAAAGAAACTTTTATTTTGGGTGCAATAAAATATATTTTTTTAAATTGCTTAAATTTTTTTGTCAAAAATTTGATTATTTTATTTTTCTGACAAAGGAGATTTGGGCAAACGAATTCAAGTAAAGGAGATTTCGGGCAAATGAGATTTCGGGTAAACAGATACGGCCAAATGAAATTTTGTCATACGTAGTACTTACTTTTGTTTATAAAGCTTTTGATATTTTTAATAATATTTTTTCACACGGATTATTTTCTGACGCTCTGACAAAATTGTTGCATAAATTTTAAATTAAAAATAATTCAAGTATCATTGAAAACAGATGTAAAGGTTTCCTCATTAACCTACAAAATAATATTGTGTTTTCTTTAACCTCATGGATAAATATGAATAACACATTTTTATTTCTTTTTCATAATTATTAATTAATGCAATGCATGACCGTGCAAAATTGTTTGGAGCTAGGTAGGATCAGGCCTAGTGTCGGCGCTACGACTTATACACGGCTTGGGGGTGGCAAAACATTATCTCACTGCAAACGGTGGCAGACATTCAACCCTTGTTTCTGAACAGAAAGTTGGTCAAGACACCGTTTTTGGGTGTGATTTATGCAGCCGCTCATTTTTCAAGGCTTGCACAAAATTTTACCAACTTTGTGTTCAAAAACACAACGACTTATAAGTTATGTTCTTTTCTACAAAAAATATATGTTTTGAGGCAAGTTTAGGACGATTGAAATAAAAAAAGCTAAATGGGGGCCTCATTTTTGTTTTTTAATGCATTTTTGCTAGATAATTTTGGGGTCTTTTCCTACAAAATTTAAGTGTTAGTGCCATTGCTTTGGCCTGAGTTAATATACGAGGTTTTTTAAGAAAAGGCGACTTTTCAAATTTCCTGGCTGCGTACATTGTTATGTTGTTATGTTGGTACACATGTTCCCAACATATGTTGACAAGATCAGCCATTTTGCAGTTTTAGTTTTATTTTGACAGACATAAAGGTTAGACGTGTTTTGGTGTGCTTAGCGATTTTTGGATATCTAAAAAAATGAATCAAAGAATCAAAGTGGATCAAAGTGCTCTAACGCAGTTAAAATGTTGACTTGATGAATTTATTTTGAGCAAAAAAATGTTTATAATAGGTGGTATAAGCTCTTAATTGAAGACCGAGAAGAGATTAATGACGATGCCCGCCCTGGACGCCCCAACACGTTAACAACCGATGAAAGCTTCGAAGCAGTTAAGAAAATTCTTATGGAGGATCGTCGATTTACTATGAGAGAAGCTGCTGAGCTGCTTAATGCTATGCAATTTTTTCGGATGTTTTAGGCATGAAACGTGTGGCAGTGAAGGATGTTTCAAAATTGCACATCGTTACTTGTTCGTGATTTTTTGGCCAAGAACAACACCGTAATCGTGCCTCAGCCACCAAATTCACCAGACCTGACTCCCTGTGACTTTTTCCTGTTTCCTAAACTGAAAATACCCATGAAAGGACGGAGTTTTTCCATGGTTGAAGAGATAAAGACCACATCGCTGAAAGAGCNGCGCATATCAGAAGTGCTTCGAGGAATGGAAAAAGCGCTGGCACAAGTGTATATTATTCAGTAATAAATAAATATTTTTCGATAAAAAGAACAAGTAACCTTTTAGCTTTTCATCACTATCATTC